>CM044013.1:7539835-7672335 GCA_024085815.1 Flaveria linearis
TCTGTATATATTTACAAAGATAAACATAAACTGATAATAAACATAAAAGATAAACATAAACTGATAATATATTTACAAAGTTTTTAAATTACATAACAAAATAAAAATTACAATACAAAACTACGGGGAGTCAGGGTAATCTCGAGGCGGTGGCAACGGCGGAGGATCAGTACCAGAACGCCGCGCCATCTCTGACTGAACCTGCCACTCCATCAGATCCTCAACGCGATCGAGCCGTCGACTCTGCTGCCGTAAGCTCCTAGACATATCCTGCAACAATGTCTCCACACGTGCAGGCAGCCTCACCTCTCTATAAATATGTCGTGGGATCTGAGGCTGAGGAGGCGGCTGATGTGGCTGAGGAGGCGGCTGATCATGTGGCTGCTCGTCGGGTGGTGGCTGATCATGCGGCTGCCCGTGCTGCTGCAGTGGATCGACGGGGCCGAGCTGCTGAACTGGTGCCGGCTGCCAGATCTCCCCGGGTCGAAGAGAGAATCGTATGCCAACCGGAAACTGGCGTATAATACGCATGCCGAATAGCGTACGACGATCTAATCTCACCGGCTCGATCGGCGGAGACACGTCACCAAGATGCCGAGGAAGATAACCTAAAGATCGGGCAATCAACGTGATGTACGCGCCGCCGTACACCGCTCCTCGCTCCTGCCGATGATAATACGAAGCAAAATACTCCGCCAAACACCTCGCCAGGTTACACCTGGTCCCCGTAATCAAACAGTATAAGTAAAATAAGTCGGGAATGGTACACCACTCCCGACTCTTGCCACGTCCTGTGATGGACGTGGCGATCATCCGATGCAGATAACGGATGAGAGGATCTCGAATGCCGGTGACCCTGCCCTTAGTCCTCTGAAACGGACCTCCGGCAATCTCAGGCCACCACTCTCTCAATGTGCCCTCCTCCATCTCAGTAATACCCTCAGTGAACAGAGGGGTAACAGTCTCCGGCTCATAATAAAGCCCAGAGACAACTGCAAACTGCTCAATGGACATCTGATGTGCATGTCCACAAAGCGTAAAAGATATCTCCGATCGCTCATCGTCCTCCACCATCTCATCTGGACGAATATATGTAAATGTGGATAAAAACTCCACTACCAGCTCACGGTGGGACGGTAAGAATGCGATCTCAAAAAGACGTCTCCACGGCGTATCGTCTCCGATAATAGCAGCAAGACGATCGCGCTCTCCCAACTCAGCCATCACCTCCCAATCTACGGCCTTTTGATGACCGATCTTCATCCGAATAAATTTTGAGCACTTAGCGTGCTCAACGGAACCGGCATCAAACTGCAGCCAAGGATGCTCGGCAATATGGTCAACAACGTCAGCCTCAATCTCAGAATCGGAAGACATATCTGCACAGGTGAACAAATAGGTCAAAAACAACGTATACGTATCTATATATATATATACACATACACATATACATATATATATATGTATATGTATAGGTATACGTATACGTATACGTATACGTATACGTATACTTATACGTATACGTATACGTATACGTATACGTATACGTATACTTATACGTATACGTATACATGTTATATGTATATATGTACATATACATATATGTATATGTATATGTGTATATACATATATATGTATATGTATATGTATATGTATATGTATAGGTATATGTATATGTATATGTATATGTATATGTATATGTATATGTATATGTATATGTATATGTATATGTATATGCGTATATACATATATATGTATTTGTATATATATATTTACCCTATACGCCGCGTATAGGGCTATACGCCGCGTATAGGGTAGCAGCGTATGGGTCACAGGGCAACGTATAGGTCGAATCCGACCCTATACGCCGCGTATAGGACTATACGCAGCGTATAGGGGACCCACATATGGCCCCCAAGTCGCGTATTGCAATACCCTATACGCCGCGTATATATCTATACGCCGCGTATAGGGTACACACCAATGTGTCTTCGTCCCCAACCAAAGAACTATACGCTGCGTATAGCCCTATACGCGGGGCTGTACCGGCGTATAGTTCTTTAATCCAGTTTTTAAATCACGCATTTTGGGGCATAAAACACTACTTTAACGTTTAAATCAATGAACGATTAACATAATAATGATGTATGAACAATAATACGTACCTGGATGTTGAAAAATCGAAGATCAATACGTGTAGTATAGTGCTATACGAGAGTGTTTTTTTTTGAAGTGTGTGTAAAAAATAGAAAATTTGGAAGATATAGTAGGCCGAGGATCTATACGCCGCGTATGGAACCATACGCGGCGTATAGCTTATATTCTTTTTAAAATCGACACCGACCTATACGTGGCGTATGGACCTATACGCCCCGTATAGGTGAAGTGATGTGACGTCGGTTGTCAGTCATTAATGTCGCATTAATGGTCGTACCCTATACGCGGGGTATGGGCCGCGTATGGACCCATACGCGGCGTATAGGGGGGTGTCGATTTAAAAAACGGGTGTCTATTTATTAGGACCCATAAACAATTGACCGATTAAACTTCATATAATAACCCATGACTAGTTTTTTTTATATAAAAATAACATTGACTACACTAATTTGATTGTAACTTTTTTTTATATAAACACTCCTTTTACTTCCAAACTTTTACTTTTCCACCCTTCTAAATTTAAGTTCTCTAATATAAAAAAATAAGTTCTAGTAATTTTAAGTTTTACTAACACTTAAAAAACATTAAGTTGTAAATTCAATCTTTTGTCAGTTTTTTTATATTTAAGTTATTTAAAAGGTTTAGTTTTACAAATAAATTTCTAGTCTCTAATTGTAGTCTTTTTCATTGGTTTAACTATTTTTATATTAACTTAACTAGTGTGTGAACCTACTCTTTGCCGAAGTTGTTAAAATTTATAACACTTGATTTCGGTTACTTGTACATTAGTATTCAATCCGTAGATATGGATACAAATTATATTGACAACTCTGTTTTAAAAAAAATCATGTCAAAACGTTGACATAGCACGTCATAACGAAAAATTTAGATCTTATAAACAATCATATTTGTATGATTATAATAGAAAATTTATATAAGATTCAGACTTAAAATAGTTTTGAGAGCTTGTATATTTTTAATTTGATGAGTTGTATATTATTACATATTATTACTTATTACTAAAACTGTTTTTATTTTGTTAATAACTATTATAATTACTTTAAATACTATTAATATTATTATTACTATTATTATTATTATTATTAAATTCAATAAATTCATATACATTAAAAATTAAATTAAAATCCACTATAATATTACCATACTAACCCTATAGGTGTATTAAGTTCAAGATAAAATTATTATTTTAACATCCTAAAATATTATATAAAAGGTGTGAATCCAAGGATCTCAATTCAGGAATTATCAGTATTAAAACAAAAAAACAAGTTAATGATCGCGGAATAATCATTAATTGTTGTTTAATTGTGTTAATTGTTAATTGAAGAACACAAACTCGATGTCACAGTAAATACGGACACAATAATTAATTCAAAAGTATTTCATTAATTATTGAGTAATGATTACAAAAGAATAATTATAAATACTATGAACATTGATTTCTTCAATCGAATGAATGTTGCTGTTGATGTGACTGCGGCTAGGGTTGCACAATGATATAATGGTTGACAGCCGTAATATTGCTTAATTGTGTTTTCCGAGATGTGAAACCTAGGACTCATATTTATAGACAATTATGAGTCTGTTAAGGAAGCACCAGATCTCTTGGGATTTGTTATTGACTGGTTGACTAGTTGAAATAATACAAGTGTTCTGGATTTCCGCAGAAGTCTTGCCTTCCGCAGGAGTCTTGCCTTCCGAAGGAGTCTTGCCTTCCGCAGGAGTCTTGTTCTTCCGTAGGAGTCTTGTTCTTCCGTAGGAAACTTGTCTTCAGCAGAAGTCTTCACTTCATCATGCAACTTCCGCAGGAGACTTGTTTTTCCTCAGGAGTCTTCACTTAGATCCTTGGGTGATGTTCATCCGAAGACAAGGGGTGTCTTGTAAGTAACATATCTACGGATTAACATTATTGTTCATCCGTAGATGTTCCTTACACTTGGCTGATTTCAGAAATCCTACCAAGTATATTGTTTTTACCTGTCATCATACAAAAAGCAACACGTATATATATGGGTTAACCTATGTTGCTGTTGATGTGACGGCGGCTAGGGTTGCACAATGATGTAATGGTTGACAGTCGTAATATTGCTTAATTGTGTTTTTTTAGATGTAAAACCTAGGACTCATATTTATAGACAATTATGAGTCTATTAAGAAACCACCGGATCTCTTGGGATTTGTTATTGACTTGTTGACTAGTTGAAATCATACAAGTGTTCTGGATTTCCGCAGGAGTCTTGCCTTCCACAGGAGTCTTGCCTTCCGCAGGAGTCTTGCCTTCCGCAGGAGTCTTATTCTTCCGTAGGAGTCTTGTTCTTCCGTAGGAAACTTGTCTTCAGTAGAAGTCTTCACTTCATCATGCAACTTCCGCAGGAGACTTGTTTTTTCTCAGGAGTCTTCACTTAGATCCTTGGGTGATGTTCATCCGAAGACAAGGGGTGTCTTGTAAGTAACATATCTGCGGATTAAAATTATTGTTCATCCGTAGATGTTCCTTACACTTGGTTGATTTCAGAAATCCTACCAAGTATATTGTTTTTGCATGTCATCATACAAAAAACAACACGTATATATATGGGTTAACATATATATTCAATGCATATATATATATACTGATAGTTAGTTACAATCATTTATTACAAGATTTAATTAAAGTTCTAAGCCTATACAAAAATGATCTAGACCTATTCTTTTTAGATCTAACAATACTCTCCCTTAGGCTTAGATCCTTGAATCAATCCTTCAAAGCTGAAAGTTCCTTGACTCAGGCAATCATTTTGTTGTAAAAATAAGACACAGCAGTCTTCTGATTATCATATTTGTAGTTGATCTTCATCTTGCTGAGCTTCTTTAGAGTTTCAAAACTAAGACCCAAAACATCTTCTTCAGTGGTGAGTGTGTCTAACACTTTATTGTTATACACCACCTCTAGCTCATCCTGTTCTGATATTCTGAGTTCTGAGACTTCATCAAAATTTGTTCCCTTCAGCAGTCCAGCATTATGTCTTCTTCTCTTGTAAGCTTTTGCATGAAGTTTGTCAACCACTTGTATTACATGGACATGCAGGAACAAATCATTTTGTGCTCTTTCATCGGTCAGCTTGGGAAAGAATTTGTCATATAAGTATGAAGTGTAGCTAGGATGGAGTAACTTGATTTCCACAGGGTCAAAGATCCTGATTCGTTCAGCTTCTTGTTCTCAGCATTCCTTAGCAGCACTAATTCCTTTGTTTTCTCAACATATCCCCATTCAGTTATGGGATATGTGTATTGATTCCCTTCAATTGACTTGATGGCTGCTGTATTTCTGTTGTTGTGTCCAATCCTCCTCAAGAATTCATCATCTACTGATTCCGAGACATTGGATTTAAACCTTTTAAGGCCCTTAATTCTTGTCTTGTGCTCAGCATCTTCTCTTTTAGCCTCAGCAAGCACATCATCCTTGAATTTTGTCTTCAGTTTACCCACCAGAATTGAGAAATCTCTTCCTCTTGGGTTTATAAGGTAATTAGAGATGATCAGACTTTGAAAGTCTTTGAGATCACTCTCAGGTAAGCACAACACTGAAAACACATCCTGGAAGTATTCCACTCTTCCAGATGTTCTCTTAATTAATGCACAATCCCAGTCTGGATCATATTTCCAGGCCATGATCCTGTTCTCTTCCACAGAACTAGGAGTTGTGAGATGATCAATCAGCTGTATTAATGTTGACTTTTGTTCAGTAATTTCTCTAACAGTGGTTCCAAGTGGCCAAACTTTGCCTGGTATGACATCTCTTGGTTCTCTTATCAGTTTGTCTTTCCCTTTGTGCTGACTTTTGCTTTCTACAACAACTGGATCAGCAGGTGTCTTGTTATGATGCTCTACATCCGGATTTGGAGCTTCAGTCCTAAATCTCACACCAGTGTCAAGTTCAACTTCCATGACATGCTCCATCATCCTCTTCAGTTCACCAACTGTTCTTCCCTTCAGCTCATATGACTTGTAGTTATGACCTTGTAACCAGCAAGTCATATTGTACTTACTCAGCTTAGCTGTGTCATAATTGTCTAACTCTTTCTTAATCTTCTAAACTGATTGGAAGATAGTGAATGCTTTATAGTCACAGTTTCGAATCATAAATCTTGCAAGCTCAAACTCTTTCAGTAAATCCTTCATCTCAGATAAGTTCATCCTCTCAACCATGTCATAAGGGAACCATGGTTTATGAGGGTCATAAACATAGTTGACTCAGGCCTCTCTTCCATAATATCTTCAGTTATTAGAAGATCATCAGCCTTTGAGTCTTTATGGTCAGTTGGTGAGTCCATCTTTGTTAGCTCATTCCATTCTTCATCACTGTCGTCATCATTACTTGATGTCAACTTCACAGTAGATACATCTACTGAAGGAGTATGCTCAGGAGATGTGGGCTTTTGCTTTTTGGGGGAACCTTTATCTTCATTCTTCTTCTTGATAGAGCCCAAGTATTGTCTCTTCCGTGAATACAAAATAAGTTTCTTTGAAGCTTCAGTAGATTGTTTTGATTGTTTAACACTTGGGGCATCCTTTGATTCCAAAGCACAAATATTCATCTTCAACTGTTCAATCTCTTGATCTTTCTGCTTTATCAGTTCAGCTTTTGCAGACACATCATCAGTGATTTGCTCTACTTTGGAGATCAGCTGTTCCTTTTCATCTTTCTCGTATCTCACAGCTTCTTGCAGTTCTTGTTCATGTTTGAGCAAAGCATCAATCACTTCATTATTACTTTGTGCATCTTCTCTAAGCCTTTTTAGTCTGGCTTCTTGCTTCATTAAATCTTCATCCTTTTATTTCACAATCCCTTTGAGCTCTTGAATTCTTTGTTTTCTTTTATTGGATTTGATCACCAATTTGTTGTACTCAGCAACCAAATAGCTCTTACTCACAGGGATGTCCTCATCACTTAGGTCATCTTCATGGTAAGCAATCACATCCATTTCATTCTCTTTTTCTTATTTTCAGCATCAGACTCGATCTTGTTTTCTTCAGTAGCAGCTACATCAGCTATACTGGAACAGTGTTCACTTACTTCTTCTTCATGGTGTTTAAGTTGTTGCTGATCCATGTGTTGCTGATCTGTAATTGGAGACACTGGAGCAGTGTGATCAGACAACACTTGGTTCTCAGAATTAGTCACTGAAACAGGAATAGTACTTGCTTGAGACATTAACTCAGTCTCTCCTGTGTGAACAGAGTTTTGAGACTGAGTTATGTGAACAGGCTCAGTGTTAGCACTTTCCGGGGATGTAAGTTTAGGTGTTGGTGGGAGTGGATGAATAGGGGATATGGTTTGGAAGGGTGAGAATGGTTATGTGTTTTGTGAGGCTGGGAGAGAAACTGATGGGGATTTTTGTTGTTTAGGTGAAATAGGCTGGGTGTTTTGAGTGGATGATGATAGTTGTTGTGGAGATTGATGATGAATAGGTGAGATGGGATCAGTGTTTATGCTGGCTGGTGATTGGTGTTGGTGAGGGAGTGTTTGACTAGGTGAGTGTGATGCTTGATCAGAATCAGCAGATGTCTCTCCTTGTTCATCTATCCATACCAATTCTTATGGTATGTTAGCATGTGCATCCACAACATGAGCAAACATAGGCATGTATTCACCTTGGTATTTTCCACTGATCTTATTCAGTACAGATCTTCCCAAGTGAGCTTGTACAAACACCTCTCTTTCCCTTGCAATCCTTGGAAGTTCAGCATTGATAATCAGTTGCAGAAACCTTGGGAACATATACATCTTGTTGGACCTTTGCAATTTCACTTGGTCGCATAGACAGTTGAGGATGTATTTGGAGTAGTTGTAAGTTCTTCCCTCAAGAATCCCAATAATTCCTGAGGAGATATGCCTTGAGAACCTGTCAAGACCTGACTTCCTGTTTGAGATGCATTTCAGATAAGTGTGACGCAAGAATCGATAGGGCTTGCATAACCTCCCTTCTTGATCTCACCCTTGTCGAAATCACCATCATAACCCATCAGGTGAAAAACCTTTTCTATGTATTCGTTTTCGAACACATCTGGGTGGCCCACCTCGCGTTCGCCCAACTCAAGTGATCTTCTGATTGTTTGTTCATCAATCCTTATTCTCTCAGACAGGATTTCAGCAACAATCACTTCATCGTCTCCATCTTGTTCTACTCGTGCCGAATTCCAGAAGTCGACAATGTGAGTTTGATGAATCACAGGCTCTACCGTCAGGGCATAGAATAGCCTGGATCATCGAAGATATCTGATGATATCTCGACATCCTTCGGAGGCAGGATCATCTGTATTCAGGAATGCGCACACATTGTGCTCTTTCGTAAATCTGTTTGACATCTGAAAATAAGAACAATGATAATCATGTTAGTATCAGAGGTGCAGACATGAATACGAACATTTTTAACGATAATTATGAACCAAACAGTTCATTATTGATGATTATGACATGATTTACCTTCAAAACCGTAGTCTGTGATCAAGATTACGTGTTTGTTTTGAGGTTTGAATGTTTGTGGAAGAGGGAAAAGGGAGTGCGTTTTTCTAGGTCAAAAAGTGAAAAGTGCTCTGAAAAGTTATTAATGAATTCTTAAATTCAAAAACCTCATTTATAAGCGGACACATTAATTTCATTTATTTATTATGTTGGGCCCACTTTCCTTTTCCCTTTCCGTGAAATATCTGCGGAACCTTAACATTTGCGGATGCCATAACATCTACGGATGCCTTAGTTGAAAATCAAATGCAACATTACTTAATGAGTACATCTTATTCATAGATTACCATTCTATGAACATGAATTATACTCTTAATGTTACTTGCACATCCGTAGTTTACCAATTCTACGATTATGCAATTAATTTTACTATTCCTTCTGCTGATGCAGAAATTTCACTGGTACTTCTGCGGATGTAGAAATTTTATTGAAACTTCTGCGGAAATTAAAGTTTCATTGAAACTTTAAATGTGTGATATCTATCAAGTAATAGAATCATTTATTGATGTTGGACCTTGTTGACTTTGTTTGTATGGCAATTGAGTACAAGAAAGCTTCCTATATCCTGTATCCAAGTTAATGCTCAAGTTCCAATTCCTTCAAAGTTGATTTAACAGCTTTTTATTGATTTTCATGCATTACCTACTCCCCCTAAATTTGTGATTAATGTGAAACTGTTTCATTCATCAAAAATTTATGTTTGAGAGAAGCATGAAATGCATATGATTGTCCAAAAGAGATGTAAACATTGAAGAGCACAAGTTAAACAAAATTACCAACTATTCAAGCATGCATATGTATATAGGGATCATACTATAACACAAGGCTTCTTCTGATTTTGATTCCATGAATGAGGAATGATCTGATATAACACCTGATTGCAAGTATACAGATCCACTTAAATTCATACAGGAGTAATGTAACAACTAGGCATGCAGTTTATCATGTTTTGATGTTTGTTGATCAGTAACTATCATGTGCTCCACATTCAATTCTCATTAGAGTTTGTCCTCCGTAGGTGAGTCAAATCATCACCTTTTCACACTTATTGACTATGTACATTAAGTTATAATTTCTATCTTAAGACATACTTGTAGTCTCATTAATGCTTTTATGATTAAGCTCTTTGAGACAATATACAGTTGATCACAAAGGATTCTTTTGAGAGCTGAATATGATCCGCATAAAGTCACCAGGTCTTTACTTCCATAAAATAGAGGTGCTATCATCTCAGGTCTTTGTTTACACAAAACAGAGGGATAATGAAGATCATATTCTTTAATCATATACCCAGGTCTTTGTTCACACAAAACAGAGGGAATATGATTTTGCAAAGATAGAAGATTATAAGTGTTTTACATAGTGTGCTTGGGTGAGTGATTTGATCACATTAGGATAAGACTTACTTGCTTGATACTCAAAATGGAGTTCCCACAGACAGTTGTCTATTTCTTTATGATTAGCATGCTCTAAGTGTAGTTTCCACTCAACATGAACCTACTTACATATCAAAGTGTTTTGAATCAGTTTGAAGGGTAATTACGCTGATGAAGTAAGCCAAGGTATAGTGTACTATCATTTCCCATGCATATGTCATGCAGAGATAAAAAAATATTTTTTTATTATTATTATTAGAGATTACTCTACACAAGGATAGTCAAATGCTTTTGAATATTTAGTCTAAGTTAATTATTCCCAAAGATTCAATCAGAAAATTAAATCTAACAGAATCAAAGGCTTTAGTGAACAAATCAGCAAGCTGATTTGTTGTGTCCACTTTGATTAACTTGATTAAACCTTTTTCTGAGCAGTCTCTCTGAAAATAATATCTGATTTCAATATGCTTTTTTTACTATGTTGAACTGGGTTAGCAGTGATGAACATAGCAGCTGAATTATCAATATGAATTGGTGTTTGAAGGAAATTGTAACCATAATCAAGTAATTGGTTTTGCAACCAAAGTACTTGAGAACAACCAGCTGAAGCAGCTATGTACTCAGCTTCAGCTGTGGACACAGAAACATTGGTTTGCTTCTTGCACTGCCATGAAACAAGTCTTGGTCCCAAAATTTGACATCCACCAGTTGTGGATTTTCTATTATTGTTGCACCCTCCAAAATCACTATCTGAATATGAGTAAAGACTTCCATCTTTGGATACCACAGTCCTAGAGTTGGCTTTCCTTTTTATTGGACCAAAAGAACCAATGAGCCAGATCAGAAAAACCTTTAAGTCCCACAGACATCACAAAAACTACTGAAGACTTCAACAGCTGATGATGACAAAGACTGAAGACCATCTGCTGAAGTACAAAGACTGAAGACAACAACTGAAGACATCAGCTGATGACAACAACTGAAGACATCAGCTGATGACAACAACTGAAGTTCAAGTCTGAAGTCAAGTACTGAAGCCTTCAGAGTTTGTCACAACAGCTGAAGAAGTATTCTTAAGTTGTTGTAATGGTTTCCTTTCAGTCTTTTCTTTTCAGTAGTTTCTTTTCTGTTTCAGTACTTTGTAAAACGTCTAAAGAGCATGTTCTTCAGACGTTGTAGTTTCAGTAGTTTTATTTCAGTAGTTGTAGTTTTAGTTAACACTTGTCTTTTTGTAAGAAGATGTCAGCTGTTAGACATCTTCAGTAGTTTAGTCTACTTTCAGTAGTTTGTTGTAATAACGGTTTGATGTCACTGTCAAGTGACATCAGCTGACGTCATCTTTCCTATAAAAGGAAAGATGACCTAATTGTAAATGTGCAGAAGCGTGTGATTGAATGAAATATACCTTTTTGGCAGAAATTCTCTCTCTCTCTATAACCTTACTGTTTCATTGATATACCTTGTGTGTTCTTGCTATAATTTGTTCTAATTCGTGTATTAATTCCGCTGCAAATCAAATCTAATTGATCAAACTAGATGCTGAGATCCTTTCAAATGGTATCAGAGCTGGTTAATCATTGATCGATTTAACAATTGATCATTGAAACTGCTCTTTTGACATCTACGTTTGATCGAATTAGCAAATTTGCAAGAATCGGTTATAGAGATTGAGTTTCTTCTGCTTCTGGTCATTCAATTTGAGGTTTACGTGGTTTGAGCTAGATTTTCTGAAATTACTTTGAATTAGCTTGAATTTGTTCAATGGCGACACCAACAAATTATCCTCATAATACTGGCTCCTCAACAAAGCCTCCGATGCTTGTTAGGAGTGAGTATAACATATGGAAACGACGTATGCTCCATCATCTGTCTATCAACAGCGCTGGTTGTTGGAAATCAGTAGTGCATGGACCATACAAGCCTATGGTGAGTCTTCCTGAATCAAATGAGAGGGTTCTAAAGAAACCTGATCAATATTCGGAAGAAGATCTAAAGTTGTTCGAGATTGATGCTAAAGCCCATGGAATTCTGGCCATGGCACTGCCTAATGAAATCTATTCAGGGCTTATGTATCATGAAACTGCTCATGATCTCTGGTTGCTCTGAAGGAACAATTCGGAGAAACTGATGAGGTCTTAGAAAACACTAGGGAAATCCTCGCCCAACAATATGAGACATTCTCAAAGGAAGGGTGAGACTCTGACTCAACAATTTGAGCAATTCTCATGTTTGATTTCTGAGCTGAAAATGATTAAACAAGAGTATTCAAACAGCCAGATGAACAACCGATTCCTCAGATCCCTGCCTGAGAGATGGGACACTTACACCATTGTCCTACGCTCCAGTGCAAATCTGGATACTCTATCTCTCACCCAACTTCATGGGAAACTGCTTACATTTGAAAGAGAGATAGAACAGAAAAGGAAGTTGTCATTATCTGGTAAGCTCACTGATGACTTTGTATAAGGCAATACTGCACTGATAGGTCAAGAGTCAGAATATGCTGCATCAGAGAGTGCCTATGATGAGCATATTGATTTCTCTACCAATGTAGAACATGCTTTTGTTGGTGTTGATGGTAGTTCAGGTGGTAGCAGTGATAACTTATGCTTTTTGATGGAAGATCTGAAGGGCATTCCAGATGATGATCTGGAAGAGATGGACATTTTGAGCCAAATGGCAATGATCAATATCAGATCTCAAAAGTTCTACAAAAGAACTGGCAGGAAATTTCCTGGTCTCTCTGGCAAAACCAAAGTTGGTTTTGACAAGAGCAAGTTGAGGTGTCACAAATGCCATAGGCTTGGACACTTTGCTAGAGAGTGTAGATCATCTGGATCTAACTCATCTGCACCCTTTGTGACCTTCCCAAGCAATAGCTCACAGAACAAAGGGCAACATTCCACCAGTTCTGTTCATCCATCACAAGCTCAGTTATCACCTGTATATTTTGTCCTTCAAGGTCATATGCCATATCCTTACCCCTGTTTCTACATGCCACAGACCAGTCAAGTTCAAGCACCCATAGCTCAACAACCACATGCTCTTCCTGAGCCTCAACCATCTCAATCTCATCAACAATCTCAACCTCAACAATACAGCTTTTTCACCCCAGGAGTTGTTGACTGGAACAGTTTACCAGATGATATGTCTGGTCATGAACAACTGTTTCCTGGTGCTGGTCAACATGGTGGTGACAATCCTTTTGGGAACCTTGCTCTCATGGCCCTGGAGTCTGCTGATGGCTCATCCTCTAATGCCTTCACATCACAGGTATCACAGGTATCTTCAGAGGCCAAAGCCAAGTTATGTTCTGAATCATGCATAGCCACATTTACTTCTCTAACATTTGCATCTATTAGAGAAGCAAATTTAGCTTTAATTAACAAAAACCTTGAGCTAGAGCAAATAATTTCCAAAAGAAAAGCTGAATTTGAGTCTGTGCTTAATGATAAGAATGATGAGATTTATGAAGGGTTTACAAGAACATAAAATCTATGTTTAACCTTTAAACATTCTGAAAACGCAACGGATATAATGCTTTTAAAAACGATTTTTAAAGCTTAAATTTCATATTCTTAGGTGACCATTTCAAGTGGAAAACAAACCCAAACACAAGAATCATAAATATGTGAATGATCAAGCTATGATATATGCTAAACTACAAATGAAAGCACATAATATGACAGCCACAAAAGTGCTGTCAAGCTACCTCCTCCAGCAGCAAGAATCGTCCAAAAGGAAGGATGTTTGGGATGTTAAATCCGGCCAAGAACCCAAAGAAGGACTCCTCAAGCTAGTATACCCCAAGCTTGGCTGCAACCACCTTCTTGTTAGGAAGAAGAAGCACCAAAAATCACAAAAAACTCCTCCCAATCTGCTGCTGTTGTCCGTGAGTTTTAGAGAGAAGGAGAGTGTTTGTTTCTTTTGATTTTGCAAGAATGAATGATGGAAAGAAGAGTGTGAGAGTAGTTAAACAAATGTGTGTTTTCAAGGCACCAAAAAAGGGACCAATGATAATTAAGGTGGGCGGCCAAGGGTTTTAAAAAACAAGAGTTTTCCCTCTTTAATCAAACACACATTTATTTTAAACTAACCCCTTGTTGTCACACAATAATAAGTCATCCACTAGACTTATTAAAATTGTGACATATGTCTTGTTTAATTAAATAATTTAATCAAAGAACACTCTTATATTATTAGTGTTATTTAAACCTCTTTAAATAACAGAAATAATAATGATCCCATCAATAAATTATCCTTATAATTTATTCATCTCGAATGCTTTCGTTTAGAAAACCCCTTTTCTAAATATGGTGCTATTATTCAATTGTATGATCCCATCATCAATTAAATAGTTCTTGGTGATTGTAAAGCTTGTTATTGGGTATAACCCGACTTAGATCATAACGTACTAACCACATCAATATTCTAAGTGTCTTGGGCACACAGAATCCTACAATCTCCCACTTGCTCAAGATTCATAGAAGATTGATGCAAGCAGTAAATACCGCCTAACAACGGTTTACTACCCTTAATACGCATGACTTATAGCCATTTAATAACATCATCACTTTCAAGTACCCTACTTGAAATGATTTAGGTGAATCAATCATCTATCCTTTTGTTACAGATGTCATGTTAAATCCAAGGACACAGAATGATCATTCCTTGTTGATTTAACTTAATCAGGCCTTAGACATCTAACTCTCAACGAATAAGAGGAACAAATTCCATCTTGACTACATACGTTTCTCACAAACACCTCGTGTTATACCTGAACATACCCTTATGTACTGTCCACTATTTCAGGACAGTGAAGAATTAGCTCAAGGTATAATACTTGGTGAGTATCAAAACCCAATATGTATCTCAGGTCGGAGGATACCAAATGATATTCGCCTTTACTCAAATTTACTTATGATCAATCAATAAGATTCTATGTAGTAAAATTTGAGATGCGGGTTAGTCCAATATTTGTATCCCACAAATATCTATGAACCTTGGTAGCAACCCATTGCTCTATATTCATCCTTATGAATATCAACCAATCCAAGTTCATAATAGTCTTACCTTCAAACTTGTTCCCACAAGTTTGAACGACTACGGACATTTAGAGTAAACAATTTACCCATGGATTAAACATGCTAAATTGGAACATTAATTGAAACATTATAACCAAATAATTTTATTTAAATAATAAAGAGTTCCATATATCCAAATACAAAATTTACAGATCAAATCCAATCACTAGAATATCGAAGTCCCATGGCACAAGTATGACCTTCATGCTTTGCCTTTTCAAGGAGCTTCGTGAGAGGATCCGCAACGTTTTGATCCGTGTGAACTTTGCGAATACATATCTTTCCCTTTTCAACTTCATCTCGTATGTAGTTGAATCTCCGCTCAATGTGCCTAGTGTTTTGATGAACACGGGGTTCCTTGATTTGTGCAATCGCACCCTCGTTATCACAAAAGATCTCTAGGGGGTCCTGAATGGAAGGGACTACCCCTAGATCGGCAATGAATTTCTTCAACCATGCAGCTTCTTGAGCTGCCAGTGAGGCGGCGACGTATTCTGATTCTGTAGTCGATAGAGCCACCACATCCTGCTTGGAGCTCTTCCAAGAAACCGCTCCTCCATTCAGAATGAAAATGTATCCCGATTGTGACCGAGAATCATCACGATCGGTTTGGAAACTCGCATCCGTGTAACCTTTTACAACGAGTTCCTCATCACCAAATCCATAGATTAGGAACATATCTCTTGTCCTCCTTAGGTACTTAAGTATGTTCTTAACAGCCATCCAATGACTGTTTCCAGGATTTTGCTGGTAACGGCTTGTCATGCTCAAGGCGCATGACACGTCCGGTCGAGTGCATATCATTGCATACATGATGGATCCAATAGCAGATGCGTATGGGATTGCCTTCATTTTATCTTACTCATCCTTTGAGCTTGGACATTGAGTCGTACTCAACATCGTTCCTCTTTGAATAGGTACTGTACCTTTCTTAGAGTTTTCCATCTTGAACCTTTTCAAGATCTTATCAATGTATGCACTTTGATTCAAACCAATCAACCGCCTTGATCTATCCCTATAGATCTTTATTCCCAGAATATAGGCGGCTTCACCAAGATCCTTGATGGAAAAACAACTTCCAAGCCAGGTTTTTAGACCTTTCAAGGTTGGAATGTCATTTCCAAATAGTAGTATGTCATCAACATACAATACTAGGAAAGTTATTATGCTCCCACTAGCCTTTTTATACACGCAAGCCTCATCAGCGTTTTTGATGAAGCCAAATTTCTTGACCTCCTTATCAAAACGATGATTCCAACTTCTCGATGCTTGTTTCAATCCATAGATTGATTTCTTTAACTTGCATACTTTATTAGGATGTTTTGGATCAACAAAACCTTCAGGCTGAACCATATAGACATCTTCCTCAAGATATCCATTTAGGAAAGCGGTTTTGACATCCATTTGCCAAATCTCATAATCATAATGAGCAGCTATGGCAAACAATATCCTTATAGACTTTAGCATCGCAACAGGTGAGAAGGTTTTATCATAATCAACCCCTTGAGTTTGAGTGAAACCCTTTGCTACAAGTCTAGCTTTATAAGTATCCAAGTTTCCATGCATATCGGTTTTCTTCTTGAAAACCCACTTACTTCCAACTACCTTGGAATTAAGAGGTGGTACAACAAGTTCCCAAACTTGGTTGTCATACATGGATTGCATCTCAACGTTCATGGCTTCTAGCCATTTGTCACAATCCGAATTGGACATTGCATTATGGTATGTGGTTGGTTCATCAGAATCTACCACATAGCATCCATCCATGAAAAATCCATATCTTTCAGGTGGATTACTAGTTCTACCACTTCTGCGAACGTCTTGTGTGTATTGATCAACCCTTTGATCTTCAATATCCTCATGTTGAGTGCTAGTTTCAACCAAACGTGTATCGGGTTGTGGTTCTTGATCCTCTTCAAGATCCACTGTTCTACTGCCAGCTCCTTCCATAAGGAACTTTGCTTCTAAGAACTCACCCTTTCTGGCAGCAAACACCTTTTGTTCCAGTGGATCGTAGAAATAATATCCCATAGAATCTCTAGGATATCCAACAAAGATACACTTGGTGGATCGGACTTCCAATTTGTTTGGGGTGGGAGTCTTAACATAAGCCTCACATCCCTAAACCCTTAAGTATGATAGGGATGGAACTCTTCCATGCCATATCTCAAAAGGTGTCCTTTCCACCTTTTTGGTTGGGGCCATATTTAAAATACGGGCCGCAGAGAGCAAGGCGAAACCCCAAAATGATAGAGGTAATGTGCTTCTAGCCATCATAGATCGGACCATATCCAATAAGGTTCGATTCCTCCTCTCAGACACACCATTATGTTGTGGTGTTCCAGGTGGAGTGAGTTGTGAGACAATCCCACAACTCCTAAGATGATCTTGAAAAGCATCACTTAGGTATTCACCTCCTCTATCGGTACGGAGAATTTTAATTGACTTATTGAGTTGATTTTCTACTTTATTCTTGAAGATTTTGAACATTTCAAAAGCTTCATCTTTGTGCCTTAATAAGTACACATACCCATAGCGACTATAGTCGTCGGTAAAAGTAATGAAGTATCTTTCACCATTCCTAGTCATTGGCTTAAAAGGACCACATACATCCGAATGTATGATTCCTAATAAATCTTTTGACCTTTCGGTAGTTCCACTAAAGGGCGCCTTAGTCATCTTTCCTTGTAAACAAGATTCACAAACATCAAATGAATCACATTCATTTGTTTTTAAAAGACCATTCTTTTAAAGTGTTTGTAAACGTTTCTTGTTTATATGACCAAGACGACAATGCCAAAGATAGGTATCACTCAAGTCCAACTTGAGTTTCTTGGTGTTAGTTTGGTACAATGAACTATTTAAAGTATTTTCATGAACCAATTCATAAATACCATTAATTGGAATAGCTTTAAAATAGAACATACCATTTAAAGAAACATGAATATCATTTTCAATAAAAGATAATACATAATCATAATGTCTTAGTTGAGATACTGAAATAATGTTCCTAGTCAAACTAGGAGCATACAAAACATTCTTCAAAATGACTTCCAAACCACTTGGAAGTATTAGGATGTAGTCCCCACGAGCTTCAACTAAGACTTTAGTTCCATTGCCCATGAAGAGGCTAACATCCCCTTTCTTGAAGTCCCTACTTCTTGTGAACCCCTGCAACAAATTGCAAATATGAGTTCCACATCCGGTATCCAATACCCATGTGTTTGAAGATGTAACATTAAGATCAATATGTATCATGTATATTGTACCTGAGGTCTGCCCGGCATCCCTCTTTGCTTTCAACTCTTGGAGATGGACAGGACAATTCCTTGCCCAATGTCCTATCTCCCCACACTTGAAGCATGGGTCATTAGTAGCAACCTTTTGCTTCTTCTCTTATAGTTTGGGTGGTACCCTTACCACCCCTTTCCCATTTCCCCAAACAGGTCCCTTACCCTTAGAAACCTTTGCATTGGGTGCGGGATGAGGCCTTTTGTTGTTCCCACCTTCATTGATGGTGAGAACGGGTAAAACCCTTTTACCCATGGCCCCCTCGGCCGTTTTGAGTATTGAGTGAAGTTCACCAATGCTCTTGTCCCATGCATTCATGTTGTAATTCAACACGAATGTCTCGAACTTCTTGGTTAGGCCATTTAGGATCAAATCCGTGGCCAACTCCTTCGAGACGGGGCAGTTTAGCCTCTCGAGGCGGTCAATATGACTTTTCATCTTAAGTACATAAGATGAAACAGATTGGTTTTCGTCCATACGACATGCATGGAGCGCTCGAACCGTTTCGAACCGCTCAACCCTTGCTTGCTGTTGGAACGTTTCCTTCAGCTGGGTTATCATGTCGTAAGCTCCGTGATGTTCGTACTCCTTTTGGAGATCCGGAGTCATGCTCGCTAGCATGAGACAAGACACTTGGACGGAGTCCTCAGTGTATTTCAGCCAATCGTTAAAGGCCTCCTCATCATCCTCGCTAGGTTGATCGGGGATAGGGTCGTCTAAACATATGATCTTCTCTCTTGCTTGAGAACAATTCTCAAGTTTCGATACCAATCAATAAAGTTGTTATGGTTTAGACGTTCCTTTTGGAGGATCGCTCGTAGTGATTGGTTTGACGCGGATGAGTTATCGTGATTTTCATTATTGGTGGCCATCTACAAAATTTAACAAAGATCAATTTTAGTATTTTCGATATTGCTAATTTTAATAATTAATGCCTTTTAAGGTCAATTTTATATTAAAATCTAGAACCCAACATTACATTTAAATTGTGGTTAGGTGACCTTTATCCCACGATTTAAATTAATAAGGTGGTCAACGATTGACGATTGCAACCATTTCTAACTTCTAGAGGTATGGGATCGACTTTAAACATCATATGCAAAGTCGGCATGTTAATCCCATCAACACCATTTGGAAACCATATTGTAGGTGATCCATTTAACATGGTTTGCAAATCAAGACATCCTACTTACACACACGTGTGAGTTTGCCATAATGAGTGGTTAGGTGACCTTTATCCCACAAATTTTGCATTCTCACCTTAAGTCACAAGTTCCCTCAAAGTGGTTAGGTGATCTTTATCCCACTAAGAGTTCCAAAGTGACTTAAGTGTTGTGTAAAAGGACGATGTTGATCTTGTTTGTTAAATGTTTAGAGGTTTCATAATTCTAGTTTAGAAAACTCTATGTACTTGTATTTGCATGCTTTCAAATACAAGGTACCCTATGGTTCTTTGATTAAAACCTATTTTAATCTTTTAAAATCATTAAACCATTTTAATAACCTTATATAAACTTTTAGAACCATCAATTTTCAGCTTGTTAAGATGTTAATGAGTTTGTTATTCATGTCAAAACATCAACCATTCAAACAAACAACAACATTTAAACAAGCATAAACATTAACAATCATATGTGCATAACCATAGCCCTTATGTTGACAACACTTGTTTGCCATCACAAGTGTTGTCATTTGGTCTTTCTAAGGATCAAACACATCAAAAAGGTCCAAGAACCTCCCACTAGAAACCGCATCCAAATGCTCCATGTTTCTTGTGTCTTCTCTTTGTGCTTTTGTCACGTACTTCTTCATATTACAAGAAATAATGTCCTAATACAAGATTTCTAGAAATATGAAAATAACTAATCTATTTATTACAACCCAATAACAAATAAATTACACTTGGAACAAAAACAAATAATAGATTATACAACCAAATTGAATGAATGAATACAACCATCATAAACATCCAAACAATCACAAGGTCAATGGCTAGGTTATGCACTAAAACATCCAATGATCAAATCATCAAAATATATAATGAAACCCCACTTAAAACCTTCAAATTTCAGCCAACATAAACTGAAATTTTGGTTTTAAATATTGTCCAAACAATCACAAGTCAACATACATATCTTTCAAGGTTTAATCATAAGCATGTGTAATGTAACCTTGAAAGTTGGGGATTTCAACAAGACATAATATACCAGCCCAAAAACAGCCTATAACATGTCTAATATCATCTTTTAAAACCAATTTCAAAAGATAAATCAAGCAAGTCATCCACATAACATGGCTCTTGATGCCATTGAAGGGTTTGCAAGAACATAAAATCTATGTTAACCTTTAAACATTCTGAAAACGCAGCGGATATAATGCTTTTAAAAACGATTTTTAAAGCTTAAATTTCATATTCTTAGGTGACCATTTCAAGTGGAAAACAAACCCAAACACAAGGATCATAAATATATGAATGATCAAGCTATGATATATGCTAAACTACAAATGAAAGCACATAATATGACAGCCACAAAAGGGTTGTCAAGCTACCTCCTCCAGCAGCAAGAATCGTCCAAAAGGAAGGATGTTTGGGATGTTAAATCCGGCCAAGAACCTGTTGATACATGTGTCCCTAGATTCTGAGTTGAATGTAAAATGTCTTGATTATGTGTAATTGAATGATGCTTAATGAAATACATGTGGTTGTTTATATTATAATGTTTATATATTTCATTAATGGGTTAAGTAATGACTAATTATATAGGTTTGGTTTTGTTTGAATTGGTATGCATAATGTTGTAATGATTAACACATTCAAACTTAACATGATGTAGTTATCATGCGAATGGGCCATGCGAATGGACCATACGCATGAATAACTTCATGCGAATGGCTAAGTCGCACGATTAATCCAGGAGACTGGATCAGTCGTAAGACTGAAGCATGAGATTGATCCAATCGTACGACTGAAAGTTCAGTCGTGAGTATGGATCATACGCATATCTCAATCGCACGACTGAACCATCCGAATGGTTCAGTCGCCCGAATGAGAAACCCTAACCTATAAATACCACTTAATTCGTGGAAAAATAAAACACTTCGAATATTAGAAACACTAATCGACCCAGAACTTGCTGTTCGTCCATTCCAACTTCACAAAACGTTCCTGGTCATTGCTAATCAATTCTTAACGTTTTCTAATCGTTAGTATTGATCCGGATTACGTTTTCACTGATTGGATCGCCAATCAAATAGTATTCCGCACTATTTGATCTGGTACAACGAAGAATCGGTTAGTACTCCGTACGTACACGGTCCTAACAAGTGGTATCAGAGCCTTGGCTCTTGATTCTTCGTTGATTCAATCGTTTTTGTGAAAAAGTCTATGTTTTTACGCAAAAGATCCAATTTTTTTGCTAAAAATCGAGTCTTTACGTGTGCATGTTCTGAAAATTCAGTGTTTTTCGAGTTTCAGCCGTCTAGGGTGCAAATATTTGCGTTCTAGGTCAAAAGTGTTCAAAATCGCGTTTTCAGCCGACCCAGTCGCATGATTATCTCAATCGTACGACTGAACTATTTCGCCCAGGTCTGTCGTACGTTTGAGTCAGTCGCCACTCCATTCGCCCGGTTGAGTCAGTCGCTGTGTCAATCGGCCGATTGAGTCAATCGCCCACTCCAGTCGCACGTCTGAGTCGTTCGGTCTGTTCAGTAGTCTAAGTCACTCAGTCGGCTGATTCTATCGTACGTTTGAGTCCAATCGGATACAGCCCAATCGCATTAGCAGTTTAATTCTCAAGTTAAATTAATTCAAGGATGGACTCAGAAAATTATGCCATGTCAGCTGGAAAGGATTCGAGAATTCAGAACTTGTTGTTACTGGAGAATGAGATAGGGAACCATAACAAGCCACCTAAACTATTGACAATAGAGGATTTTCCACAATGGAGACAACGTTTTGAGATCTATCTTAATGGCGTAGATACTAACTTATGGAACTCTATTGAGGTTGGCTATAAAATACCCGTGGGGGCTGATGGTGCTCCTTTGACTTTGAGTGGACTCACCGATACACAGAAGGTTGCTTACAATGCAGAGAAGAAGGCCTATGCTATTTTGACTCAGTCCATTCCCAAGCCTATTTTTCATCAATACTCAGAACACAAACAAAGTAAAAAACTAATGGAAGTTCTTGAAAAGAGGTATGATGGAAATGCAAACTTAAAGGCACTGAAAGGTAAAGCGTTGAAGAAGGAGTTTGACAATTTCTCGGCAATGGGAATGAAAGCTTGGATGAAATCATCGATCGGTTTTACCATCTGATGAGTGAACCTCACACTCATGGTGTTAAGACGTCAATGGAATACAAGGTTTTAAGCTTGGCAGATGGTCTACCTGCAAAGTGGGATTCATTCATTTCTACTCTGCGATACAACTCAGTTTTAGAAACCCTGGATATCAATGATTTTATTCTAAAACTGAGAGAAGAGGAAGTGCGACAAAAATACAAGGCAAAGAAGGGTTCCTATGCTCAAGACCCCTCATTCTACAATGTCCCTTCTATTTCCACCCTGCTGCAAAGTCTTCTGGTGCACCTCTGCAGACAGCCTTCGTGTCCAATGCATCTCCAACTACTGAACAAGGCTCATCATCTGCAAATGAGTCTCTTGGGGCATCTGGAGTGAGTCAAAGTCCCATTGTTACTCAGTCTGCAAAGTTAACAACAGAAAATCTGGGAAAGGTAACAGTGGAGGTTGCTAAAGAGCACATGGATCTTCTGGCTACTGTTGTGCATTCTTATGATGGTTTGGTGGCTGGCAAGATTGGTAATTGCCATCTTGCTGATGAAGATTATGAACAAGTAGATGAGAATGAGCTGGAAAGAATGGACATCATGTGGGCTCTTGCAAGCGCTGTCCGAAGAGCCAAGAAATTTGTGAAGAAAACAGGGCAGAATCTCGTGGCTACTAAAGATACAACCTTTGGTTTTGACAAGTCTAAAGTCACATGCTTCAATTGTGGAGAAAGGGCCACTTTAAAAGGGAGTGTTCAAAGCCTAAGAAGACTGGGAACGGGAATCCATTTTCCTCGTTCAACAGGCAAGATAGAGACAAGAAACCAGCATCCACGGGAAGTGATTCTAAAGCTATGGTAGCACAAGGAGATGAAGGACAAGATTGGTCTTTTCGATTCATGTCTGACGAAGCTAACATAGCATCTGTGGAAGACTTGAACGAAGACTCTGCAAGTGAAGCGGAAAGCTCGGCTGAAGTTGATACTGCTGATTTGGAAGAGACGTTTGATGCTGTTGATGAAATTGTCCAGAATGAGTTGAATTCAGAATCTGAAGCTCAATCTACGTCTCAGAATGCTTTCATGGCTGGCACGTCGACATCTACACAGGTAAAATCTAAAGATGAATTATTTGATGAATATGTTTGTGTCGAATGTGTTAAATTTAGAGAAAGCATTGATCTAAAATTTGCTAGGTTGTTAGAACACAATGATAACTTAGTAAATGACTTAAAACTGTGCTCAGAAGCTAATCGTGTCTTAAAACAAAATGAGAGCAGTTATAAAGAGAAGTTAGATGCGTTGCAGAAACAACTAAAGGAAACTGAAGTTGTTGTCTTAACCAAGAAAATGACATTAAATACTACTTAAAGACCATTGAAGAGACTAAAAAGGACAAAGCGGCCTTACAGGTAGATAATGAGTCATTGCAACAAAAACTACATAGTCTAGCGAGTTCTTCGCACATTTTGAAAAACTTGGTTAAAGAACGCAACAATGGGGAGGGATTGGGTTACAAGGTAGTTCCACCACCACATGAAATCCTTTTGAACACAAAACAACATCCAATTAATAACAATCAAATTAAGGATCATGTGGTAACAACTCCTTTGGTTAGTGATCCGGACACAGCAGTTAAGTCTGCTTCTCCGGATGATGATCAGAAAACTTCAACATCAAGCAAGGTCAATGTTGAGAAACGGGTGGAAACAAATGTCCAAACAACTCTTGGTTCGGAATCAAAGTCAAATATTACACAAACCAAGATATCTAAATACACTCAAGTTAAACCAGTTAAAAGGGATAATATTCAGCCTCAAAGACAAATTAACCCAAATATTAAACAAGTTAAATTTGTTAAAGAGGGTAAATATTCAAAGACTGAGACCAAAAGACCCATTCCTGAGTTTTACTCACCGCCCCACAAGAGATCTCCTAGTCCTGATGAATGGAGATCCTGCTATACTTGTGGTCAGCGAGGTCATATTTCAACTAATTGTCCACGCTATCAGATACCAAGAATTAAAGTTGAGCTAAACGACAAAGTCAAAGTAGATTCAAAACAGCGTTCTAAGACCCCGGTTAGATCGAAAACACCCATTAGGCATAATGTAACATCGCGTTTTTTTTATTTAAAATATTAATCTTTGTAAACAATTAAACTTAATATGTCGATAATTACAATACCAATAATAAAGATAATAACAATAATAATGATAATAATATCCAGGGGTCAAGTTGTAATTTTTGAAACTTAGATACTAAACTTTTAACATAAAACTAGTAAAACATAAACCACAGGGACCATTCCTGCAATTTCCACAAACTCCCAACCCACCCCCTTTTCTCCCCACCGAAACCACTCACCCACGATCGGCCGACCACCCCAAAATTTGGGCACTACCGACTATTTTAATAAAAAGTAAACACGCATATTCGAATTTTGGAACATTTAAAACTATCCTTTGGTATCAATTTCGTTCAAAACGAGCCAAAACACCCTCTCGAACACACAGGTCGATCGCGGACCTGCAACCTCTGTGAAATCCCATTTCCGATCAAATTTAATCAAAATTAACATAGGGTTATTGTTCCTTATCACCATACGAAGCTAACCCTAAGATTAATTTGATTATGGTTATGGTTTGAGCACCATTCGAACATCACCATACCCGCGGACCTGCAACTCGTATTCTAACCATCCTACAATCGATTTTACTCGAAATTAACATTGGGTTTTGTTTCTATATCATCATTAGAAGCTTACCTGAAGTTTAATTCGATTATAAACGTTGTTTGAGCATCAATCGATCAACACGAGTGTCGCGGACCTGTTCTTCACTGGGTAAGACTCGATTTGATCATTATACGATTAATTACACACACCCACACACTCGGTTTTTCATGGGGAACAAAAGCCCCATGATCTTGGCTGTAATCGTTGTCGATTTCGAGTTCAATTGAATGGATTCAAAGCTAGGGCTCATATGGGGAATTGGGGTTAGATGGAAACTATGTTTAAAATCAAATGCAAACAAAAACTAACGCTGGTTAGGCCCTTGGCCTGCTGGTTCCTGCGTTCCATGTAATCCGAGAGGTCCCGGGTTCGACCCCGGGCACCTACATATTTTTTTAAACCACTTTTTAAGCCTCTAAAAATTCCAGAAAAATTCGTAAAAATTATAAAAATGTTTTTACAAACATTAAAATTTTTAAACAACTAAAACTATTTTTCTGAAATTTATTTTAACATTTTATCCATTTTTATTAAATGTTTTAATAAATAAAATTACAAATAATACAAAATTATTTAAACAAAAGTGAACTTCTAATAATAATTTAATTGATTAAATTATTATTTGACACTATATTATTTTAATTATTTCACACAATATTTATTATTGTTTAAATAATGATTAAATATATAAATTTTTATATTTAAATCATTTCAAATAACAATTTCATTTCTTTTAAATAATTAAACATATTAATTAATTATCACATAATTAATTAATAAAATTAATTATTTATTTTTCCACACGTTAACAACAAATTAAATGGATACGTAAACTGATACGTTTATTTTAAATCTTAAACATAATCATTTTCAATAAATTCATTTTATTTATTTCAAAACATTTTTAACTAAATAAATTATTTAAATTAAACTACCATTCAAAACCAAATGAAAACCCTAATCTATTTCCAATTCTCACATTATTATTATTCTAAATTCGAGACACCGTTCCTTAGGTTAATCGTAAGGAAATCGTTGGTGTCTAACCTATCACGTTCAAAATCCAATCTCATCAATCAAGTGAGTATTCATATCCCCTTTTTATATCGTTTCCTATTTGGGGGAAATCATGTGATACAATATATTCAATCATGATATTCTATTGATATTTCATACTAAATTCAATTCAAGACAGGTTATGTTATTACTTGCAATTATGTGAACATACTATGATAAACTGGACGACAGTAAAACCCTAATTCAATCAATCAATCAATCCTGGTATCAATGGTAGATCTACTGGTTTGGGATAATCCACCCCACATGGCTTACGAGTGGTGATTATACAAACCCACCCCATATGAATAGTCGAGTGGTGATTGTGCCAGAGGCAAGAGTCAATCTATGGTGTATGTGTGGAGACTATTATATGCAAGTGTCAAGTCAAGGGGTTTTTATTGTGTCGGTTATCTATATGCTTTACTATTGCAATATAAGTCTTAATGTTACCTGGTGAATTGAATTATTCTCAATCAATCAATCAATCTATATGTATACTCAAAACTATGATTACTCACCAGCTAATTCGTTAGCTGACTTTATTTTCTCACATGATTTCAGGTTAAGCAAGCTAGTGGACTTCTACTTGATCATATAAGACCTGGACTTAGTCAAAACAAAAGACAATTATTATTTGTGACTTTAACTGTTGTATTTGTATCTGCTAAATTCATGCTATCCTGTAATCTGATTTTAATATTATTCACACAATTAGACAATCATGAGTTATGAACAATCAATCATTCCCTCGTCCGCTCCGATGATTCCGCCGTCGGTCGGGGTGTGACACATAAAACACCTTCTAAGTCGTTTTCGTCCCCACCACGTCAAAGACAAAACAGACAAGTCCCCGACAGGTCTATGACACCAGCGAAAAAATCTGTTTCTGAATCTAAACTATATGCTCAAACTGTTAATCAGTCTAAAGTTTATCATAAACAATCCTTTCACAGGGATGGTTTATGGAAAGCCAAGACATCTGGTGAGTCTGAAAGCCAGGACAATCTGAAAGTTGAGATTCCTCCCACTGATAAAGGACAGTGGGTCGAATTCATGATGGTTGATTCCTCTGGGAAACCCAAGCCAGTCAAGGCTTGGGTCCCCCTCCTTAACTGATTGTTTTCAATTATGTGCAGGTTGTCCGCTACAGTGCTTCAACAAATACATGGATTGTGGATAGCGGAGCTTCCAGGCACATGACAGGAAACAAGTCTCTTCTTTTTAATGTCAAACAAATTAAAGGGGGACATGTTTCCTTTGCTGGGAACAAAGGAGGATACATTACTGCTCAAGGCGAAGTAGGTAATGAGAAGGTAAAGTTTGATAAAGTAAATTTTGTTCAACAACTAGAAAACAATTTACTTTCAGTGTCTCAGATATGTGACAAGGGCTTCAAAGTTATGTTTGACAACCGAAAATGTTACATACTGAAAAAGGAGATGGAAATTCCAGAGAAGCAGGTTTTGATGTCTGCATCCAGGTACAATGATCTATATGTCTTGGATATGTCTAATGCTTCTACCTCTGAATCTACAGCTCAATGTTTCCTCTCAAAAGCGACAGAGAAGGACTCCATCTCATGGCATAGAAGGATAGGACACATAAATCAAAGGAAGATGAATCATCTGATTCACAACAACCTTGTTGAGGGAGTTACAGTCAAGAACTTCCAACTTCCTGATTTTTGTGTCTCTTGCAAGAAGGGAAAGCAGACCAGGAAATCTCACAAGACCAAGCACGTCAACACAATTGAGATGCCTTTGGAGTTGCTACACATGGATCTCTTTGGTCCAGTCAACACAAAGAGTATAGCAGGAGACTGGTACTGCTTTGTAGTCACTGATGACTACTCAAGATTCACCTGGGTGATGTTTCTGAAAGCTAAATCAGAAACGTTTGAATCATTCAAGCTGCTCGTCACGACTTTGGAGTCACTCTACAACCTGAAGGTGAGAAGAATACGTTCTGACAATGGCACAGAGTTCAAAAATCAGTGGATGGATGCTTTCTGCAAGGAAAAGGGAATTGTTCATCAGTTCACTTCCGCATACACACCACAGATGAATGGAGTTGCAGAACGAAAGAATCGGAGCTTAATTGAGACTGCGCGAACCATGTTAGCTGATTCAAAGCTCCCAGTTCAGTTCTGGAATGAGGCGGTTGCAAATGCCTGCTACACACTTAACCGTGTGTTAGTAGTCAAAAGGCATGGCAAGACTTGTTACGAGCTACTTCAGAAGAGAAAGCCAAATTTGGAGTATCTGGAACCATTTGGAGCTCCATGTACATTGCTGAAGAAGACTCAGGATGGCAAGTTCAGCGAGAAAGCTGATCAAGGAATATTCTTAGGATACAGCATCCCAGACAAGCGAGTTTACAATAACTCGACGGGTCAGGTAGAGGTATGGTGCAACGTGGATGTTCAGAGATACATCACACCTCCTGCTGGAAAAGGTCCATCATCATTCTTCGATTATGATGGCTTTTTCAAATCCTTTAATCTTCCACAGTTTGATTCAGAGGATGACGTTGCTACCCAGATGATGTATGATGTTCTTATCTCACCGAATCTGGATTCAAGCAACATCACACCTACTGATGGTGCCTCAAGCTCTTCGACTCCTGCTCATGATGAGAGTGATGATTCATCAGGTAATGAAGAAGCACCTGCTTCTAACCCTGAGCATACAGCTAATCAACACAGTGAGTCAACAGCTGCTGAACCAGCTGCAGGAAATCCGGACACTGAACCAGCAGTCACCAATCTGGATTCTGAGGTTGTGGTTCCTACCACACCAGTGACTAGGATCAGTGCGAATCATCCCCCCTCGTCTATCATTGGGGACATTCAATCCGGTGTGCAAACACGAAATCAGCTGTACTCTGCTGATTATGCGGCAGTCATGGAAAAGGGTTATGTCAATGACGGGGCTTTCTCATGTTTCGTTTCACAAATCGAGCCTAAATATGTCTGTGACGCCCTGAAGGATGAGGCCTGGGTCAATGCCATGCAAGAAGAGCTACTCCAGTTCAAGAAACTCGGAGTCTGGACTCTAGTTGACAGGCCAAAAGGAGTCAAGGTAATTGGTACCAAATGGGTACTAAAGTGCAAGAAGGACGACCAAGGTGTTGTTATCAGAAACAAGGCACGCTTGGTTGTTCAAGGCTTCAGACAAGTCGAAGGCATCGACTACAATGAATTCTTTGCTCCCGTAGCTAGAATGGAAGCTATTCGTATCTTTCTAGCCTACGCCTCTTACATGAAGATCAAAGTTTATCAACTAGATGTTAAGAGTGCATTCTTGCATGGGGAAATCCGTGAAGAAGTATATGTCAGTCAACCCGAAGGATTCGAAGATCCTTATCATCGGGACAGAGTCTACAAGTTAGACAAGGCTCTGTACGGGCTACATCAGGCTCCTCGAGCTTGGTATGAAAAGCTCTCCACCCATTTGTTGAAACATGGTTTTCGCAGGGGTGTAATTGACTGTACATTATTCATCAAAGAAAAGGATGGTAACTTGCTTATGGTGCAGATCTATGTGGATGACATCATCTTTGGATCTAGAAATGAAGCTTTGTGCAAAGAGTTCGAATCAGTGATGAAAGCAGAGTTTGAAATGAGTGCAATGGGAGAAATGAAGTTCTTCCTAGGATTACAGGTGGATCAAACACCTACCGGCATTTTCTTACATCAGTCCAAATATGTCGGCGATATTCTCAGTCGATTTGACATGGAAAATGCGTCTGCTACCGGTACCCCTCTCGCCACAAATCATGATGTGGCTCCTGATGAGAATGGGGATTTGGTGGATGCCACTATGTATCGTGGGATGATCGGATCTCTCATGTATCTCACTGCCTCGCGTCCAGATATCATGTACGCAACATGTTTATGTTCTAGATATCAAGCGAAGCCAAAAGTGAATCACTTGATTGGGGTGAAAAGGATTTTTCGTTATCTGAAGGGTACTCCAACACTGGGATTGTGGTATCCTCATGATGATGACTTCGAGCTTACCGCATACAGCGATTCAGACTATGGTGGCTGCAAGATGAATTTTAAGTCTACATCAGCAGGGTGTCAGTTCTTTGGAAGACGGTTAGTCACGTGGCAATGCAAGAAGCAGACCTCGGTTGCTCTATCAACCTGTGAAGCTGAATATGTTGCTGCTGCAAGTTGCTGCTCTCAGATCATCTGGATTCAACAGCAAATGCGAGACTACGGTTTGAAATTTTCTAACACTCCTATTTATGTTGATAATTCTGCTGCCATAGCTGTCACTAAAAATCCTGTTCAACACCCAAAAACAAAACACATCGGGATTAAATATCATTTCATACGCGATTGCTATGAAAAACAATTAATTGATGTGATTAAAATTAACACGGATTTTCAGCGCGCTGACCTTTACACCAAACGTTTGATAAACCAAGATTTTTATATCTGCTAGAGGTCAACGGTGTTAAAAAGAAAAGTGATGTGATTGCTGAAGAAGCAGATACATAGTCCGACTCGTGTCTATTCGTTTATTTTCTTTTTCCTTCATTTTTTATTTTATTTTTTCATTCCCTTGTCGTATAAAATCCAAAAACACAAAAAGATTTTTTGTTTTAGAATTTTAGGGGGAGATTTATTTCAGTATGCATTTACTTAAAAAAAAAAGGGGGGGGGGGAGGTAAGTTAAGCTGAAAAAGCACAGACAAATAAACTGGAAATGCGACTCGATAAACCTGGAAAGTGATAGCACACAGGCACCGACTTACTTGGAACATCAAATTGGTTTTCAGTTTCAAAAATAAAAATCATAAATCAGAGAAGTCTAAGTCTAACAAAATGGGAATATGATAGAAGTTTTGACTGGTATTGTAATCACTTGGAGAAAGTAGATCTAGGGTTGTGTAAGTACACAATACGATGTGTCAGTAGATTCAACACAATAGACCATTAGACATCATCAGTGAACTGGCTTAAACTAAATTTACTCAACCAGTTGTGTGTTCTTATGGTATCCCTGGTCTGCACAATCAATCAATGTCCAATAAGGGGTGAGGAGCAAGCTAATGCCACAAATGTGAGCAAAGACCTGCAAAACAGAGCAAAAGATGACAAATGTCATTAAAATAATGTATATGCAAATATGCTGCTCTAAGAAGATAATTAGGTATTGCGCCTCTCTGCTGTGCGATGCCACTGACCTGAGGCTAAGCATAACCTATTCGTTCTAAGAATTCATTGTTGTTTGCGCCTCTCTGCTGTGCGATGGCACTGACCTGAGGCTTGGCATCTCTTTGACAATTTTTAGAACCAAATCTTCTAAGTCCAAGACCGCTCAAAAATCTCCTGAGGACGATTGATTACCATATACCAGTGGAATACACAAATATGGTTTGTCCTAATTCATCTAATTAATCGCTGATGTGTGTCAAACGTCTGTGTATGGATTTAAGTGGACAAACATACTGACAATCGTCGTGGCTGCATCGCCTGATGTTCAAAATCAATAAAAATTACATATTAGTTCAAACATGATTCCCAGTTAGATCTTAGAAGTCTTCGATAAGTGAAAAACTGTGCAATCGCATCATGCAAAGTGTAATAAGCACTAACTGTTCCAAGTGATGGTGTATATGCCTGTCTGATTCCACGAGAGTCCATTCCGGATAAAATGTTAATGCTAATAAGCTATACAAGCCTGCCCTAACAAAAATCACAAAAATATGTCTTTCTATTCATAGGTCAAGATTTGTTTAGTCTTAGTATAATGTGTCATGTCGGACTGTGTATACTGTTATCTGCTAAATGTCACTGAATGAGCTTAATGTTTATCTAAACTGATTGTTTCTGAAAGGTTAAAGGATCACGTCTGAGGTGATCGGGTGGATAAATGGATCACGTCTGAGGTGATCGGGTGGTTAAATGGATCATGTCTAAGATGATCAAATGCAAATAATGTTTTATCAACTGTTTAAGGAAGACTATATGTCAGCAAACGAAATAATGAATATGGCACAAGTATAGCCCAGTCGCACTCCTTCATCATGGGTATACTCATACGAATGGGCTATACGATTGAACTCAATCGTAAGATTGGACCATGCGAATTAGCCCAATCGGCAGATTGAATGTGCCCGACTAGGTCAAATGTGCGAATGGAGGTGAGTTGATCGAATGAAACTGGTCGATTGAGCGAATCGTACGATCCAAGTTCAATCGCACGAATGAATCATGCGATTAGACTCGATCGTATCTCTTGATTCTGATTCGGTCGAATGAGAAAGGCGAATGAGTCCAGTCGGCCGATTGACCTGAGTCTGGCTATAAATAGCCCCCTTAGTCGATCGCAGACATCATTCGCCCTAAATATTCCTATTCGCACCGATACTCTGCCAAATATTCGTTTGAACTTTAATCTTCGTGATATACATTTTCTGACCATTTGGATTTGTGACACAGGTAATACGCAACACAAGGATGCATCAGAACGTAGAATATGATGATTAATCAGTCCACATTTGCCCTAAATGTTGACTTGTAACAAATCGGCAAAATAAACTGCTTTAGTCACATGCAATGTTAAAATCAATGATCTAAGTAGTCTAAGTACATGATTGCGAGTCTAACAAGCCTGAACTTAATGTCTAATTCGCAAAAATGATAAATCTGAGTTTGAAATGGAACTGGTTTCTTCGATGCGATTGGTCTCTCTGATGAACTTCAATCGACCGATTGAAAGAGGAGACTCATTCATTCGGCCGAATGGATTATGCGAATGGGTTGAGTCTGCCATACGATTGGTTGCCCCGAATGAACTTCAATCGCCCGAGTGAAGGAAGTGATTCATTCAATCGACCGAATAAGTCATTCGAATGAGTTCATTCGGTCGGACAACTCAATCGCAGAAATACATCATTCGACTAAACCCAGTCGCATAGTTCATTCTCACGATTGAACTACACTGGTTTCTGATTTAGTCAAACTCTGTTGTTCAAGTTTATAACGTACATTTGCTATTTTGTTACAGGAATATGGCTAATCGTTGGTCCATTAATCCAAAGCACAACATTTGTGCTAACTTGGATTCCACCTCGAGGAATGGTGGGGAGTTTGCAGGGATCATCGACTTCTTAAGGAGGTCACGGATCTATAAAGCCATATCTACACCCTGTACTCCCTACCAGTCCCTTCACCAATCATTCTGGGAGGGAGCTTCGGTAGACCGATCTGTGGAACCCTACCGCATCCGAAGTACCATCTTTGGTAGGGCAATAGAGATCACAGCGGGAGACATCAGAAGAGTTTTGGGATTTGGAGAAGATGAGGATCATCCAGTTAGGCTGCATCCTCTGACTGTTCGTGGGTGCTTTATGAGAATTGGGTACTGCGAGGACATCAACACGGGTGTGCTGAACAAGAGCAACCTGAGTCCCCAGTACAAATACCTAGCTCATGTCATCCTAAAGTGCATTGCTGCTAGGAGGGGTAGGTTCGATGACTTATCGGACCAAATTCAGAATGCATATGTTGCATTGGTCCTAAACCACCCTTTCAGCTTCTCCAACATGATCTTTCTTATCTGATTAAGAACTTGGAGGCAAAGGGAAAAGAAGGTTTCTGCATGTATCCACGCTTTCTTCAGCTCATTTTCGATGAGAAGTTGCCTGAGTTGCCTAAAGAGAAGAGCGATGCAGTGGTGTTGGAGATCATGGATGACACTACTCTGGGCAAAATGAAGGTTTATAGGGGCAAGCAGGTGAAGCCCGTGTTGAAGAGATTAATAGGGCATCTGGCCCGGGCAGATTACGTGGCGCCAAGGAGGCGCAAATGGCGTCATGACGACAGTGACTCTGACACTGAGGTGATTACTATATCATCTGTTGATTCAGATGACGATGATAGTCATGATGGAGACGTTGGACCGGTTTCTTCTGAGGGACCCTCTACTTATACAGCACATCCATCATCACCACACACAGACACGGCAACTGTCGGGTTTGTTCCTGATTTTTGCCCACCCGACGATGAGGAAGAAAGTGAAGAAGAAGGTTTGACCCGGAGGGTTGGCAGCAAAGTGGTTGCCACCGAGAGAGGACTGAGAGATGTTGGTGGACAGTCTGGTACATCAGGGGACACACGCATTGAGTCTGATCCCTCGTATGCCCCTGATGATTCCAGCAACAGAGGAGGAGCACCTCTGTCAACGGGTAAAAGGAAGAAGACCATGGCGCGTCCGCATGGTAAGAAAGGAAAGAGACTAAGGTTCACCACAGCTACCACCTCTACATCATCCCAAACATCTCCAACCACCACTACTATCCCTTCACCTCACACTTTCACATCCACCACCACCACCACCGTACCGACTACCACCTCATTCACTCCCTCTCCCATATTCACCACTACCACCACTGTACAGCCTACCACATCATTCATTCCCTCCCCTATATTCACCACAGCCACCTCCACCACCACCACTCAACAAACAGGTCCCTCACCGTTCCCATCCAGCTCGTTCATCCCACCAATTTCTGTAGTAGATCAGCTAGCTGCACTAAACAGCATGGTAGTTAAGCTGATGGCGTCAGATGCAGAAAAGACGGCTCAGCTACAGCAGCTGAGAGAGTTGAGTACATCTCAGACTGCTGAAATACACCAGTTAAGAGAGCTGACTTCTTCTCAGGCCCAGCTGATCTCTCAACAGACAGCTCAGATCGCAGGTCTCCTCGAGCACAAAGCTGAGTCGGAGAAGAGATTTGAGGAGTTAGAAGCTGCAAACAAGTCGATCTTGCTTAAGCTCAAAGGGACTCAAAGTGAGCCCCTCAAGATTGGAGAAGGGGATGGTGATGATAATGATGATGGTGAGGATGAGGAAGACGATGATGAAGATGATGAGGATGATGACGATGATGATGATGGTAGTGATGAAAGTAATGATGGTGATGAGAAGAAGGAAGATGATGAAGGTGAAGGAGGAGAAACTGCCGGAGATCAAAGCGATAATGTTGCAGGCGAAAGGCGTTCTAAACGCCGACATGATCAAGGACCCTCTTCGTCTGCTCCAATTGGAGAAACTCCGGAAATTCAAGATAAAAGTACTGTTTAGTTAGTCATGTTTATGTATTTAACAGACTTTTGTATTTCAAATTATGTTACATTTATTTAATGAATGTTTATATCTTATGTTAATGACAGTGTTTGATTATTTACTAACAAGTATCGTGTTGCATGTTTAAATCAAGCAGATCCAAATTTTCAAAGAGACCAATACGATATTGAACCCCTTCAGCAGATCAAGACTCAGTTAACAATGATTCTTGATCTGCAGGGAGTTGTAAGGAGATCAGTTGAATACACTCCTGAAGAGGGAGAGATAATCCACAGTTTCACTAAAGAGCAGTTGGCCGAAATGTTCCAGTTAAATGTCGATGAAATAGTGAACGATGCTCCGGAAGTCCAAGGAGATAGTGATAATGAACTGCATGATGTTGATGAGATCGAAATCGAAGATGTGACAGATCAACATTATCCAGAGTACACAGACACCGAAGGTTATGTCATTCCAAACTTGGATGACAATTTGGTCAGTGAGACCTTCGAAACTCTGGATAAATTAGAAGCAGAATCTAATAAACAAGAGGGGATAGCCCGAGCCACAGAGGAGGAAGTTAAAGTTAAAAGGGCTGAATGGGCTGCATGTTTTGAAGATCTGCACGCCCAACGAAATGCTTCAATGTCAAATGTCTACACAAAGCTGTATCGAGTGAAGAAACACCAAAAGGTGTCGGGCAAGATCATATCGTGGGCTTATTTTGACGATCTTAATGCTTATGCGGTTAAGAGAGAGAAAGGTATTGAGTATTTTAGATTTCTACACGATCTAAAAACTCTACCTGGTTGTGAGCTAAACCAACTGGCAAAGCTGAAGTTGCTTTACGCTGATCCTAGAAAGATGTCAGGATGGTTTGAAGCTGCACTGAAAAGGGAGTACCACGCCCGGTGGGTTAACTTCAAGCCCCAGCAACCTACAAGGTATGTTAGGAGGTCTGAGGTGGATTCACGAACCGGGAGACCAAAGATAGTGTTGAAGTGGCGTCCACCGCGTACCATGTCGCAGATCCCTCTTAGGGAAATGCCTCAGGACATCACTCCACACTTCAAATGGTGGTACTACGATTGGCGAACAGCTGAAGCAGTCATAGTGTTGAACAGAGATGGACAGATGGATGTCATCCGGGTATTTGACCCAATGTGGCTCACCAACTTGTCAGCTAATGATGTTTACACACTCTACAAGTGGCCACTGTTCTATGATGCTCAAGATATTGTACAAGCCCTCCAATTCCAAAACGTGATCAGACTCTGCTTTGCATTTGAAATAAATGCAGGAGTTACTAGAGAGGAGAAGTACAAGAAATTTGAAGAGGTTATGGGTCAAGTAAGACGTTAGATGAATCTAGGTCCAAGGGGGAGTTTGTTGATACATGTGTCCCTAGATTCTAAGTTGAATGTAAAATGTCTTGATTATGTGTAATTGAATGATGCTTAATGAAATACATGTGGTTGTTTATATTATAATGTTTATATATTTCATTAATGGGTTAAGTAATGACTAATTATATAGGTTTGGTTTTGTTTGAATTGGTATGCATAATGTTGTAATGATTAACACATTCAAACTTAACATGATGTAGTTATCATGCGAATGGGCCATGCGAATGGACCATACGCATGAATAACTTCATGCGAATGGCTAAGTCGCACGATTAATCCAGGAGACTGGATCAGTCGTAAGACTGAAGCATGAGATTGATCCAATCGTACGACTGAAAGTTCAGTCGTGAGTATGGATCATACGCATATCTCAATCGCACGACTGAACCATCCGAATGGTTCAGTCGCCCGAATGAGAAACCCTAACCTATAAATACCACTTAATTCGTGGAAAAATAAAACACTTCAAATATTAGAAACCCTAATCGACCCAGAACTTGCTGTTCGTCCATTCCAACTTCACAAAACGTTCCTGGTCATTGCTAATCAATTCTTAACGTTTTCTAATCGTTAGTATTGATCCGGGTTACGTTTTCACTGATTGGATCGCCAATCAAATAGGATTCCGCACTATTTGATCTGGTACAACAAAGAATCGGTTAGTACTCCGTACGTACACGGTCCTAACAGAACCCAAAGAAGGACTCCTCAAGCTAGTATACCCCAAGCTTGGCTGCAACCACCTTCTTGTTAGGAAGAAGAAGCACCAAAAATCACAAAAAAACTCCTCCCAATCTGCTGCTGCTGTCCGTGAGTTTTAGAGAGAAGGAGAGTGTTTGTTTCTTTTGATTTTGCAAGAATGAATGATGGAAAGAAGAGTGTGAGAGTAGTTAAAAAAATGTGTGTTTTCAAGGCACCAAAAAAGGGACCAATGATAATTAAGGTGGGCGGCCAAGGGTTTTAAAAAACAAGAGTTTTCCCTCTTTAATCAAACACACATTTATTTTAAACTAACCCCTTGTTGTCACACAATAATAAGTCATCCACTAGACTTATTAAAATTGTGACATATGTCTTGTTTAATTAAACAATTTAATCAAAGAACACTCTTATATTATTAGTGTTATTTAAACCTCTTTAAATAATAGAAATAATAATGATCCCATCAATAAATTATCCTTATAATTTATTCATCTCGAATGCTTTCGTTTAGAAAACCCCTTTTCTAAATATGGTGCTATTATTCAATTGTATGATCCCATCATCAATTAAATAGTTCTTGGTGATTGTAAAGCTTGTTATTGGGTATAACCCGACTTGGATCATAACGTACTAACCACATCAATATTCTAAGTGTCTTGGGCACACAGAATCCTACAATTTATAAACTAAAATGCCAAATCACAGATGATAAGGCTAGGGAAAAGGTACTTCTAGAGAAGTACAAAGACCTCAAGGAAACACTTGCAGCTACCCAGGTAGAGTGTGATCACTGGGTACAATCCTGCAAGGGTTTTGAAATGCTTCTCAGCAAGCAATCAGCTTCTAATGTGAAGTTTGGCATTGGTTATAATCACACTGCTCCTCCTACAGATTTTACTCCCATAGCAGAAGTAGAATCTGAAGGAGAAAGCAATAACCAATCCTTCTCATCATGTGATTTACTCTCTGATAAAGCACCATCAGAGGTTGAAGTCAGCATTAATTCCTCACAAAACCAATCAGCTGATGCTGAAATAGCTGATGGTTCAAATGCTGACACTCACATGATCAAAAAGTTGATCACTTCAGGTGTTATCTCATAAAGTACTGAAAGTACTGAAGAGCAAGTTATAACACCTGAATAACAAACCAAACTACTGCAAGTACTAAAGGGAAGAAAACTGCAAGTAGAAAGGGTTTGAAAACTACTGAAGAAGATATCAGGAAAGCAAGTACTGAAAGGAAGAAAATTGCAAGTACTGATAGAAAACTGCTGAAGAACAAGCCTTCAGTAGTTTCATCTTCTTCAGCAGATGATCAACTAAAGATGAAGAAAAATCCATGTGAAATATGTGGCTTATTCAATCATCTTACTGATGATTGCTAGTATAAAAAGGGCTCCAAACTCAACCAAAATGAGAACATTAAAAAGAAAATGAACAAAATGAAAACTGAGTTTGAGACCAAGTTTGTACCAGCAACATCAAAACCTGTAACCCCAAAGTCCAAAAAGAAATCCAAAAAGGAAGGGGTTAATCAGGCAACTGCTGAGGTTGCTCAAAGGAAGATGGTACAACACAGGAATCCATCAAACTCAAGTACTAATGTGTCGATGAGCTAAAGGCTTTATCACAAAATCAGACACAACTTGTTATGATGGTTCAACATCTAATGGGGGGAGTCAACCAATTAGATGCTCCTGTGCTGAAACCAAGCCAAAGGAATCCTCTTCTACACCATCTCCATCACCTCAGGCTGTTACTCATAACAAACAAGTTAGTGTAACATCTGCTGATAAAAACAGACCAAAACCAAAAAGGTTTGGGTCTCAAAAACTAACTAATTTGTTGTGATGAATGCAGGGTTCTTCAGCATGCCAAAGAAGCATCTGGTATGTAGACAGTGGAGGATCCATGCATATGACAGGGAGCAGCTCTCTTCTTAATGACTACTCTCAAGGAAAGAAGGGATTTGTCTCTTTTGGCAATGATGCTAAAGGTTACATCATCAGCAAAGGCTTTGTTTCCAATGGGGAAATAAGGTTTGATGATGTTAACCATATGGAGAATCTTAAGTACAACCTCTTGAGTGTCAGTCAAATGTGTGATAAAGGCCATGTTGCTCTTTTCACCAGTCAGAACTGCAGGATTCTGTCATCCAAAGTTCTGAGTTTGATTGACAAGGTGTTGGATGATCATACTTTCCTGAAGGCCAACAGGACAGGAAGAGTATATGCCTTAGATCTTTCTAAGAAAATAGATCTAAAAGGCCATCCTTGCCTATTCTCCAAGGCTTCTCCTCAAGAATCTACTCTATGGCATAGAAGGCTGGGTCATGTGAATCTCAAAAACATGAACCAACTGATACACCATGGTTTAGTAAGAGGGTTGCCTATGAAGGAGTTCAAATGTGAAGACAACTGCACTGCTTGTTTAAAGGGGAAGCAACACAAAGTCTCATTCCCTCCAATAGAAGAGCCAAAGTCCAATGCCTGCTTGCAATTATTGCATTTGGATCTTTTTAGTCCTATCAGAGTGATGAGCATGGCAAAGAAGAAATACTGTCTGGTAATTGTGGATGATTACTCCAGATTTGTATGGACTTTCTTCTTGCATTCCAAAGATGAGGCTGCAAAAGCTATTATGAACTTTGTGTTGTATATGGAGAAGTAGTATTCCATTCCAGTCAAGTGTTTGAGGAGTGATAATGGCATAGAATTTAGAAATCACACACTTGATGACTTCTACCTGTCAAAGGGAATCAAGAGGCAGTTCAGCATTCCAAGAACTCTTGAACAAAATGGAGTGGTGGAGAGAAAGAACAGGACCCTTATTGAAGCTGCAAGGTCAATGTTGGCCGATTCAGGTTTGCCACTAACCTTTTGGGCTGAAGCTGTCAACACAGCTTGCTATGTGCACAATAGAGTATTAGTGAATCAAAGGTTGATGAAGACTTCTTATGAAGTACTACATCATTTGACCCCTTTGATTTCATTCTTTAGAGCATTTGGGTGTCCCTGTTATATTCTCAACATAAGCAATCTACTCCAGAAGTTTGAATCAAAGGTGGATGCAGGGTATTTTATTGGTTATTCATCTACTTGCAAAGCATATAGAGTTTTCAACTGCAGAACAAAAATAGTTGAAGAAACTTTACATGTGAGTTTTAATGAATCTCTAAAGGACAAGATTCCACAAAACCCTGTGGAGTTATTTGATCTGGACATACTGCAATATGTTCCTTATCAGCCTCCAGCTGTTGTTCCTGTCAACAGTTCTCCACCTGGTGGTACTGATGATGATGTAGACAGTACTCATTTTTTCAGGTTTAGTGACCAACTACTTGAGTCATCTAAACCTGATGCTCTTGTAGCTTCAGCAGCTCCATCCACAACAAATGCTGATGAGATTTCTGAATCTTCTACTTCATTTGAGTTGCCATCTCCAACATGGTTTCAAGAATCTTCATCAACATCTGTTGCTGCTGAAGGTCCTACAAACACTTGCACAGATCTCATTGTTTATCAAGAGCTGAAGAATCACCCAATGTCTCAAATCATTGGTGATATCAATGCTGGAGTTTCAACCAGAAGTCAATTGTCCAATTTCTGCTTCTATGCTCTCTTCATCAGTCAGCAAGAGCCAAAGAATTATCATGTTGCCTTAAGAGACAATGGATGGGTTGAAGCCATTCAGCTTGAGCTTCTTCAGTTCAAAAAGCAGCAAGTGTGGGAGCTAGTTCCTTTACCCCAAGGTAAGTGTGCAATAGGCACTAAATGGGTGTTTAGGAATAAAACAGATGAAAAGGGCCAAATTGTTAAGAACAAGGCCAGGCTGGTTGTACAGGGGTTTGCACAAGAAGAAGGTATTGATTATGATGAAACCTTTGCCCCTGTAGCCAGACTAGAAGCAATTAGATTGTTCTTAGCTTATGCTGCCTTTCACAATCTTAAAGTTTTTCAAATGGATGTCAAAAGTGCCTTTTTATATGGTAAAATAAAAGTGGAAGTTTATGTGTGTCAACCACCAGGTTTTGAGGACAATAAACATCCTGATTGGGTGTATAAGCTTGATAAGGCTCTATATGGGTTGAAACAAGCTCCTAGAGCCTGGTATGAAACATTATCAAATTTTCTTCTTCAAAATAACTTCACTAGAGGCTCCATTGATAAAACTTTATTCATAAAGAAAATGGGACAGCATAAGCTACTTGTTCAAATTTATGTTGATGATATTATTTTTGCATCCTCTGATCCACAGTTGTGTGATGAATTCACAAAGCTGATGCAGCAAAAGTTTGAAATGAGTGTCATGGGAGAATTACAGTTCTTTCTGGGTTTGCAAATTAAACAAAGGGCTGATGGAACCTTCATTCATCAGTCCAAATATACAAAAGATCTTTTGAATAAGTTTGATTTACAAAACTGTAAGCCCTGTTCTACTCCCATGAGCAGCAGCACACAACTGGATGTTGATCAGAAAGGTAAAGCGGTTGATGAAACCCTTTACAGATGTATGATTGGGTCCTTAATGTACCTTACAGCTTCTAGACCAGACATTATGTTTGCAACTTGTGTCTGTGCTAGATTTCAGGCTGCACCTAAAGAATCCCATTTGATTGCAGTCAAAAGGATGTTTAGATATTTGCAAGGTACTCAATCACTAGGACTTTGGTATTCCACTAGGCATTCTTACAAATTAGTTGCTTTCTCTGATAGTGACTATGCAGGGTGCAAAGTGACCAGAAAGTCAACTTCTGGTGGATGCCAATTCCTAGGCAATTGTTTAGTTTCTTGGCAGAGTAAGAAACAAACATCAATTGCTACATCAACTGCTGAAGCAGAATACATTGCTGCTGCAAGTTATACATCCCAGGTACTCTGGCTTTAGAATCAACTATTGGATTATGGCATTACAGAGACTAAGACTCCATTACTAATGGATAGTGCTTCAGCTCTTTGTATTGTTAAGAATCCAGTCCAGCATTCTAGGACCAAACATATTGAGATCAGACATCATTTTATAAGGGATTGTTATGAAAAAGGCTTGATTGATCCAAAGTTTGTGCCTAGTGTTGATGAGCTTGCAGACATATTTACTAAGCCTTTAGATAGTGCCACTTTTCAAAATCTGGTGCTAAGGCTTGGTATGCTGCAGCTGGAATAAATTGACTAATACTAGTGCTGATCAGACAAGTACTGATGAGCATTAGTATACAAAAGTCAAAAGTAAGTACTGATGAATTATTTAGTCTTCAACATTTTTCATAACTACTGAAGACTAAAACACTTCAAAGTACTGAAGTACATTATTTGTTGAAAACAACTGATGTAGTTACAACTACTGATGTGGTTATAACTACTGATGTCTATCTTTCTAACAAATAAGTACTGAAGAACAAATTTTGTTCATAAGTACTGATGTGTAATCTTACACATAAGTACTGAAGACAATATTTGTTCACAAGCTCTGAAGAATAATTTATTTCATCAGATCTTCTGAACATCTGTTCACAAGAGCAAAAAGAATAAATATTCACAAGAGCTGAAGGCCAATGAAACATCTGAAAGTCGGACAAAGTCTGATGAGTAAATGTTGAGGTTAGAATGAAACAACTGAATTGACGACAACAGCTGATGAGTAAATTTACTCTTCAGCTGATTTCAACATCCGCTGTTTCATATCCAAACAACTGAAGGACAAAACCATGTCTTCAGTAGTTTTACAACTACTGATGACTAACACCAAGTCCTCAGTTGTTTACAATAACTGAAGCCAAACCATGTCTTCAGTAGTTTACAACTACTGATGATAGTAGTTTACAACTACTGATGAAAGTAGTTTATAACTACTGATGACTAACACCAAGTCTTCAGTTGTTTACAACGTCTGAAGATGAAAACCATATCTTCAGTAGTTATTAACTACTGATGATTAACAACAAGTCCTCAGTCATTTGCAACATCTGAAGGATAAAACCATGGTCTCAGCAGTTTCAACTACTGATGCCTAATACCAAGTCCTCAGATGTTTACAACCTCTGAAGGTTAAAACCATGTCATCAGTCGTTTCAAACAACTAATGACTAACACCAAAACCTTCAGTCGTTTTCTTTCAGCTGTTTCATATCCTTACCCTATAAATACCTAACCCTACCTTCAGAGTTTTTCATTCTCTCATAACCTAACGTTCAAAAACTCTGAAACCTCTCTTATCATATTAATGGCGACCATGCAGCTCAAACCTCGCCACAACTGTGTTGCCTACCTTACTAAATCCACCTTTTGGACCAAGTTTGATCATGCAATCGATCTGATGGTGGATTCCCCATATAAAACGGCCTTTCTCCTCAATCTAACCATCTATGCCGAATCCCTACACCAATTTTGGATGAACGTCACCCTTAGCACTGGAGAGAATGACACCGAGGTCTCTCTCCAGTCGTTCGTCAACAAGAAGAAGGTGGTTATCACTCCTGTAATCATTCGTCAAACCCTAAAATTGAATAATGCCACCTTCACCACTGAATATCCAAAGGGCACCACTGATCTATCCTTTGCCCACCATGGATATCAAGGTGACCTACGTGCTTCAACAATCCTCAAGAAGCACTTCCATGATGCTGAACGCCTTATATTTCACATGGTCAATATCTGCTTAGCCCCTAAAACTTCTTCTTGGGATCAAATGTCATCTAGGTGGCAGCAGGTATTATTTTCTATCCTTGAGCAACAAAGTTTAAATTTTTCTGAAATAATATTTTTGGAACTTAAAGATATGGCCTTAAAACCTCTTACTAACCGATGGATATTATATCCAAGGTTCATTATGGCCATTATTGAGAACCAGCTGAAAGCTGAGGTACTTGTTGGCCTTGGAGTCCCTGCTATGGCTGTATTGCCTGAAGTATACTCCAGGCACAACTCTGACCAAACACTCAAACAGGCTGCCAGGCTGCGAAAACCCAAGCAGCTGGAACCCACAGCCTCCACCTCTAAATCCAAAGTCCCCACCAAACCCAAACACAAAAAGCCCAAAAAGGCTACTCAGGGAGATGAGTCCCCTAAGGATGCCCCTGCACAACCAAGGCAGGCAGTAACTGCTGGCAGTATTCCCCCAGCAGTTACCACGACTCCACCAACCACAACCGCTCAGGTATCCTCTCAACAGGATCCTGATGCAACCACTTTAGGGGCACCCACATATCTGGAACCTTTCTCACTTGAGAAGGTTGCCATTGAAGAGCACCAATCTACCCATGTGCAAACTGCTTCAACCCCATCTCCTACTGCAACCGCCCCTCAAAGCCCAACATTCATCATAGCAAAAGTGCTGACTCATCTTAACACTCCACCCTCTCCCCAGGCACCTATAACAACTGGGAAAACCCCAACCAATGAGAGGGAGGATCCAAGTATTGATGAGATCCCACAGCACAGGGATTACAATGTTCTATCTCCCAGTGTGGAAGAGGAGATAAGAACATCTGGTGAGGCTGCCACTACCCCTGCTTCAGCACATGAACAGGATGAAGCTGGTACCATCTCTAAGTCCTCACCAGAGGCAACTGCCGATGAAGGATCTAATCCTGAGGCAGGAAGTCCCCAGTACCAAGAAAAAGGGGCACATGTGGTTACTGAGCCACACTCAGCACATGCACATCCTGATTTAATGAGGAGGTCAGGTGATTCAGTTACAACTGATGATGACCTGAGCTTTTTCTATGATGTTTTAGCTCACAATACCATTCTTGATGATGAGGTGAGTAGACTTAAAGAGCTACTTGCCAAAATGACTCAAGAACAAAGTTCATCTGCCACCATTCACACACAAATGGCACCTTCTCTTGAAGGTCTCATAAACACAGAGCCACTCCCAAAATCTCAGCCAGCAGCCCCTACTTCTAGCACTATTTCTCAGGGACAGAACCCCCTGAGCAAATGATTGTTATCTTTCAAAATTCCCTGCCTCTCATCACACCCATCATCACTGACATAGTGAATAAAACCCTTGATGAGAGGCTTGCCTTAAATATTAAAACCTTGGTGGATGATGTTATGACTAAAAAGCTTTCTGACAGTCAAACCCCTGCAACCAATGCAACCAAAAAGGGGGAGACTCAGTCAGTGAAAGCAATCAAGAGAAAGAGAATTGAGGAGGAAAGAGAGAAGGAGAAAGAAGCTGAGAAAGAGGTGGAATTGAGAGGGAGATGGTAGTGGAGACTGAGAAAGAGAAGGAGAGTGAGAAGGGAACTGAAATGGAGACAGTGACTGAAAGTGAAAAAGACTTTCATGTCACATACAAAAAGAAGAAGGGAGAAAAGGAGACTGAGAAAAAGTTGGATGAGATGATTAAGAAAGCTGATGCCCAACACAGCCGATCAATGGATAACATCATTGATCAGTTGTTTAGGCAAGGCTTCGATACTGCTCAACTTGACTCAGAAATCAGGAAATTAGAGATTGAAGAGATAGAAAACCGATGGACTGACTATAGCACTGAAGAGAAGGAGAGACTTGAAGCTATGGCCAGGTTCACTTTGAAGTATCTAGGGAGATCAGTCCTGGAGATCAAATCATGGCCCAGGGACAGCATCTTGGTAATAACCACCAAGATCTGTTCGTCTGAGGTATTCACCAAGGGGCTGATCATAAAAGCCCTAAGTGAAGCTGGTGCTGGGAACAGGACTGAACTGGCTAAGCAAACTAAAGCCTCACTCACATCCAAACTGCTAGAACAGCCTGCCCAATTTCCCACACCAAAACAAACCACACCACAACAATCAAAACCAACTCCCTTACCCACAAAACCAATAGCCGATGATGCACCCCTGAAGAGGAGGAGAAGGGTGTTGAGGCTAGAAGAAGAAGATGATGAGGAAGAAGATAGGTTGCCTATCTCAGCTGTTATTCCATTGCCTAAGGCCAAAAGTCACCCTCCAACAATTACTCCTGAGCTCCAAAGGCAGACTGTGAAAGTGAAGCTAGAAGAAGAAGAGCTTCACAAACACCATGATGAGGAATTGTTAAGAAGGGTTGACAAAGCATATGCAGCTTCCTCATCAATCATAAACATGAGGAAACAAGCTCAGAGATTATACACTCTCAAGCATACATTTCAATATCAAAAAGAGAGAGTGAGGATTTGGCCTGATCCCAGTGTGTCTCATAGGATCCAAAATAAAAACATTCCTTAGAGATACAATGGGCAAGTGAAAAAGATTGTAGATGCAGTGATCACACTTGCCATTGTAGTATCACCCTGGGAGATCCTTGAAGATTTCAAGAAAGCCTATACATCTAATATGCCCCCACAAAAGATGCTGCAAAATAGAATGGTGAAAACGGGGTTGGTGTATAAGAGGCTTGAGGAAATCAGGAAGGATGAGCTCCACTTGATTCTTGAGGGTAATCACCCTGATGAATTTGCATATAGAGAGATAACTACAGTGGAGCTCAAAAATGGAAAACAGGTCAAATACCTCTCAGAGTTTTATGGGCCAGAATCTTTCTTTGAGGGAGAACTAGAAGAGCTTACCATGGAGGAACAGATTGTTTTCCTAGAGGCCTATACAAGAGAGTTTTATAGACTCATAATTGGGAAGTAGGTCTCATGGATGGGGTAATAGCTCTGTGTCCAGTTTCCCAAGACAGAGTTCCCATCCATCCTTTGCCAATCAGATCTTTGAGATCTCTTCCCAGGCCTGTGCTGATATGGGTCATTTCTGAGCTGATCCAGAAGAAAAAGACCAATCTTTCTACCAAATAAGTGGGACATTCAATAAGCTTAAAGGTTTTGGCTGCATTGGTTCAGGGGGAGTTTGTTGGACTAAAAGAACCAATGAGGCAAATCAGAAAAACCTTTAAGTCTCACAGACATCACAACAACTGCTGAAGACTTCAACAGCTGATGATGATAAAGACTGAAGACCATCTGCTGAAGTAGACTGAAGACAACAACTGAAGACATCAGCTGATGACAAGAACTGAAGACATCAGCTGATGACAACAACTGAAGTTCAAGTCTGAAGTCAAGTACTGAAGCCTTCAGAGTTTGTCACAACATCTGAAGAAGTATTCTTCAGTTGTTGTGATGGTTTCCTTTCAGTCTTTTCTTTTTAGTAGTTTCTTTTCTGTTTCAGTACTTTGTAAAACGTCTGAAGAGCATATTCTTCAGACATTGTAGTTTAAGTAGTTTTATTTTAGTAGTTGTAGTGTTAGTTAACACTTGTCTTTTTGTAAGAAGATGTCAGCTGTTAGACATCTTCAGTAGTTTAGTCTACTTTCAGTAGTTTGTTGTAATAACAGTTTGATGTCACTATCAAGTGACATCAGCTGACGTCATCTTTCCTATAAAAGGAAAGATGACCTAATTGTAAATGTGCCAAAGCGTGTGATTGAATGAAATATACCTTTTTGGCAGAAATTCTCTCTCTCTCTATAACCTTACTGTTTCATTGATATACCTTGTGTATTCTTGCTATAATTTGTTCTAATTCATGTATTAATTCCGTTGCAAATCAAATCTAATTGATCAAACTAGATGCTGAGATCCTTTCACTTTCAGATATCTGAATATTCTCTTTACAGTATTCAGATGAGACTCTTTTGGATCTGATTGATACCTAGCATAAACACAAACAGCAAACATTATGTCAGGCCTACTGGCAGTTAAATACATTAAAGATCCAATCATAGATCTATACAATCTCTGATCAACAGATTTTCCAGCAGGGTCAGGCACAATCTTATCTATTGTTGAAGCAGGTGTTTTGCATGATGAGGTATCAGCAAGATTGTATTTCTTTAAAATCTGATGAATGTACTTTTCTTGATTGATAAAAATTCCATCATATTTCTGATGAACTTGCAGTCCAAGGAAGAAAGTCAGTTCTCCCATTAAGCTCATCTGAAACTTAGATTTCATTAACTCCTCAAAGTTCTGACACAACTTCTTGTTGGTTGATCCAAAAATGATGTCATCAACATATATTTGGACTACCAAAAGATCTTGATGTTCTTGTTTCAGAAAGAGAGTCTTATCTATAGTTCCTCTTTTGTAGTCATGCTTTAGCAAAAAAGAAGACAATGTTTCATACCACTTTCTTGGTGCCTGATGAAGTCCATAAAAAGCTTTGTCAAACTTGTAGACTCTGTATGGGTAGTCTGGATCCTCAAATCCAGGGGGTTGAGCCACATATACTTCTTCATTAATTTTTCCATAAAGGAAAGTACACTTGACATCCATTTGACACACAGTGAACTTCTTGAATGAAGCATAAGCTAGAAAGACCCTGATTGCTTCAATTCTTGTAACTGGAGCAAAGACTTCATCATAGTCTATTCCTTCTTCTTGAGTATATCCTTGAGCAATCAGTCTAGCTTTATTTCTTACAATTATACCTCTGTCATCCAGCTTGTTTTTGAAGAGCCACCTTGTTCTAATTGGATACTGACCTTGAGGCAAGTCTACAAGATTCCAGACCTTTTGTTTTCTGAATTGTTGTAGTTCTTCTTGCATAGCTTCAATCCAGCTATTGTCCTTTAGAGCAGCTGTAATGTTTGCAGGAACTATCTGAGATAAGAAGCAGGTGAACAGGCAAATGTTTGCCACTCCCCCTTTGCTTCTGGTAGTTCTTGCATTTACGTCTCCTATTTTATTATCTGATGGATGAGACTTATGAATTCTGCTTGTTGAAATAGTATCAACTGGAATGGTTGACTCTAAGTTTGTGAAATCCATTGGAACAGATGGACTCAGCTGTGATGTTGAGTCTATGAAGTAGTCAAAGGGTTCATGTTCAACAGGACCAGCTTGAACTTCAGTTGCATTATTGTTTTCTTCCGCAGGAATTTCTATGGAGGCATTTTGTTCTTCCGTAGGAGTTACAGCAACTTCTACGGATTGAGATTGTTGATCTGCTAACAAGATTTGTTGATTCAAAACATCCTCTCCACCCCTAGGAGCATTGGTTGAAGCATTATTTACATCTACGAATGATGGATGATCATCTGCGGATGTATGTGCATGAACTGTGGATAAAGGATTTGCTTCTCCGGATGTATCTTCATTCTGCTGACTTGTCAGATTATTTGATTCTTGTTGTAGTATAGTTGAAGGTTGTGACCTTGGAGGATCAGCTGATAGTGGCACTTCATTCAAACTTGGGGGAACAAATGGATAGCATGTATCAGCAGAACCTGCATTGATTAAATAACCAGTGTTAAATGACTCTGTTAATGCATCTATATCAAATAACCAAGATGATCCTTTTACAGTTGTTGTAAACATGGATTCATCAAAAGAAACATTAGGAGTCTCTTCAATAATGTTATGGTCTGGAATGTAAACCCTATATGATTTAGATGTGGATGAATATCCAACAAAGAAACCATCATAGACTTTTTCAAAAAATTTTCCCAATTGTTCTTAGTATTTAACACAGATACATGACACCCAAAAGCTCTAAGATATCCTATAAAAGGCTTTCTTTTGAATAAGAGCTCATAAGGAGTTTTATTATGTTCTTTGACAATTAAAGTCCTATTTTGAACATTGCATGTTGTATTCACAGCTTCTGCCCAGAATGTGATGGGCAACTGAGAGTCAGCTAGCATTGTCCTGGCTGCATCTATGAGAGTTCTATTTCTTCTTTCAGCAACTCCATTTTGTTGTGGAGTTCTTGGTGCACTGAATTGCCTTGCTATGCCTTTATTTCAATTTATTCATATTCTTCATGTTGGAATGAACAAGCCTTCTATGCCACAATTGTGATTCATCTTCTGAGGACTTAGATAACAGACATGTCTCATGGCTTGTGAGTGTTGTGTTGTTCATATCCAAAACATATGTGTTCCTTTTCTTGATGCTTTAAGAAGGATCCATTCTGCTGGAACTGAAAAACCTGGCTTAAGAATGTAACAATTAGTGTTATCAAATAATGTTGTATAGTTTTGATCACAAATTTGAGATACACTAAGTAAATTGTACTGTAAATTTTCACAGTAAATCACTTTTTCAAATGTGAGCACACCATTTGTTACCATTCCTTCACCAACTATTTTACCTCCCTTCTTATACCCACCAAATGCCACATATGAGGCATGTTTATGTTTGAAGTCATGGAGGAGAGAATAGTTTCCTGTCATATGTCTAGAACAACCACTGTCAATATACCACTTGTTGTCAGCTCTCCATGATTTTTCCTGCACAAAATAAGAGATCAATTAGAATTGACAACCCAATCCTTAATTGTCTTGGGTTTGCCAGACATGTCTACAATAGTTACTCCTTCATGAATTAACCTTGAAGTTTCAGTATTAATTGATTCTTGTGATTTGATGGTGGTGAGGATGATTCTGTTGAAGATGAGTCAGATTTTTGGATGTCTTCTTTCTTGTCAGATTCTATCTTCATCTTGTCTTTCTTTGGTTGATATTTGGATTTTGAGGTTGATCCTGAATTTCTGAAAGTTATATCATCTTTCAATTTTGATTGAGACACAGGAGTTCCTTTTTCAAAATTATCAAAGAAATCATCATTTACTTCAGTCTTCTTGTCTGACAGATCCACCTTTTTGTGAGGTGTTTTAGACTGAATTGATATTCTTTTCTTCAAAGACTTATCCGCAGCAGAAGATTTTTGCTTTGATTTTTGTTGGTCTTTCTTGAACTTTGATTCTTTGTCACTTTCAGATGATTGAGAATCTGATTCAGACATTTCAGCATTTGACTCAACACGGGGAAACTTACCAGGTCCAGACATAGTAAGGATTGACAGACTGAGAGCTCTTTGTCTTGTTCTTCTTGTTAAAATAACATTCCTGAGTTGAATGATTATTTTGTTGCATATTGCATAATGTTTATTGAAGTAGCAATCAGAAGTCATGCGATTGTTCATATTACATACGGAACAGTAGCTGCTGAAATAGCAGTCATCTGTATTGTGATTTTTCATATCACACCATTTGCAGTATTTTTCTTTTGAATTGTCTTCAGATTTAGACTTCTTTTTCTTGTTCAACTTGTGGGGCTTCAACTCCTTTCCTAATGGATTACTTGATTTTTTCTTGCTTTTGCTAGGAACACCATCAACTGATACTTGTTTAACTTTAGCTGACCTTTGTTGATTGAGATCCAACATTTTCTGAGCATGTTTGTTGGCAGTCCTTTTGGATATCTCATCCGAAGATTCGGCTTTAGTCTTCCGCAGCTGTTCTACGGATTCAGCAGATTTTACCTTCCGCAGATCTTCTACTGAAGAATTTTTCTTATGTTTAGTTGATGCTTGTTTCTTCTTACCTTTATTGAATGGGATAAAGGTACCTTCTTACTTGATTCGCAGTTAGCTACTTCCTTGATGATGAACTTTTGTGAAGATTCAGTTCTTAAAGTCCTTCATTTAGTTCAGCAATTCTCTTGCAGATAGTCTTCAGCATGTTTCTTTGCTTTGGAGGATATTGCAGCTTTGATTCTTCAAGTACTTTTGGAAGACCAGTTTCAACATGAACATTCTTACAAATGTTCAGTTGATCAACATCATGTTCATCAGAATCATCCAAGTCATCATATTTATCATAATCAAATTCTAAGTCATTGTGTTTTAAAAATTCTAATTCAGAAGACTCAGTTTCACTCACCTCAGCTTCATTGTTAATGTTTATTTGATTTGTTTTTATGTCAATCTTGGTGTTGGGCACAAAATGATTTGACAATGAGTTTGTCATTGTCTCAGGTAGAGTTGTATAATTATCATTTATAAGTGGTGTAACAGCATTATAACCCAACCCATACCTATTATTTGATTCAATATGAGAGTTTAACAGCTTCTCATATTGCTGAGATGAAAGTTGAAACTTCTGAAGTTTCACTTCAGTTGATGCATGATCAACCATGGATTTGGTTAAGGAAGTGGTCAGATGCTCAACTTGGGCTTTAAGGCTGTAGTTTTCAGAAACAAATTTTTCTAAATCCTTTTACAAAGAATTAATTTTAATTTGATATAATTTATGTTCTCTTACATGTGGTTCATTTAAAATCATAGTTTCTTTTACTTTGTCAGCCAACTGTTGAGCATGAACTCTATATCGTTCGACTTCCTCAACACATGATGATGAACACAATCTTTCTCTTACCTCTCTGGCCATTGGAGGAACTTTGTTTTCCATGTGAGCCATCAAAGCTTGATTCTCTTCTAAGACTTCCTTTTCATACATACTCCAGTCACAAGTTCCATCTTGAAGCATGATCAGCCTGACTCCTTTGAGTTACTAGGTCCTGTTGAATCATTTATGGTTGGTGGGGAGGTATTGGTCAGCTGAGGTTGTCTGTGTAGAGATCTTTGAGAGTTTTATTGTTAATGAGATTGAGTCTGATGTTGCTGATGCTGCTGATGTGGTCTCATCTCCGGAGGTGATTGTTGATTGCTGATTGCATTCTCTAGAAAAATATCCATAGAGATTGCACTTGAAGCATCTTACCTTCGACTTGTCAACACCAATATTTGATGTTTTGCTTACTGCAGCCATGTTCTTGTTTCTCCTGAGATATTGCTTAGCTCTGTAAGCAATCATTGCCATCTGCCATTGTAAATACATCTCTTCCACTACATCAGGATGTAGTTCTTCCAAGTCTTGTTGGCAGATATTTGCTGAAGTTAGAGAGCTTCCCAGGTATGCTTGAAAACTAGAACTAAAAGCTGTAAATACTGCTTTTTGTTCTTCAGAATCTAATATCACAGTCATTGGTTCTGACTGATTGTTTTGTTGTGAAGATTTTGTTGTTGCTGTAGTTGTATCTCTTCTGTTAGTAGGTCTTCCTTTATCCTTTCGATTTTTACTTTGAGTTGATTTCTTTGAAGGTTTAGAAGCATAGAAACTGACTTCCTCTTCATCATCACTCAAAGCAAAAGAGTTATCACTATCATTGTTTGAAATAAATGCACTTGCAGCATTTTTTGTTTCTTTGAAGTGATAAGGTGAGACATGAGTTCTCACACTCTTGTTTCTTGATTGTTCATCCATTTCAAGAGCCTCTACTTTAGCAACCAGTGTGTCTAGACCAATTGTCTTAAGATCAATGGTGTTCTTGAACATGGATACTGTCTGCTTCCAACTTTCAGGCAAAGTATGGAGTATCTTCTTGTTTAGTTCCTCAGTAGTATACTTCAACTCCAAGATATTCATCTCAGTAACAAGTTGCATGAATCTGTGGAGTTATTGAGGAATTGATTCACCCTCAATATGATGAAAGGTTTCACATTGTGATCTAAGGGTGTCTTTTCTTATGCTTCTGATCTCATCACTCCCTTCACAGAGAGTATGAAGTATCTTCCACAAGGAATTTGCTGTTTTGTAATTCTCACACCTGATCAATATCTCTTCAGGCAAAGCCATACTAAGCAAATTGTAGCTTTAATATCAACTTTAACCTTTTTGACATCATCAGGTGACATATCTTTTATGCTGATTGTTGATTCTTATCATTATAATCCGGCCCAAGAGTGGTGGAATATAAGGACCTTCAGTGATGGACTCCACAAGTCAGAATCAGTGTAGTTCACATGATTCCTGAACTTGATTTTTCAGGATTAAAATCAGCTTTTGTTTCTAGCTTGGTGGTTGATATGATCCACCAAAAGTACTCATATTTTTAGTTAAATGTTATGAATTTAACTCTGAATGTTAACGTAGACAAATCTATCAAAGACTCAGATCTAGTATTCAATTGATGTGAATATAGATCTAAATCAATCAAGCAATAAGATAATGCTTACTGAATGATAAGTCACTGAAATAATTGTTTAAAAGACAATTAAACAATTTTAATACCGATAGATCAATTGATCTAGATCAATGAGCACTTGGCTCTGATACCACCTGTGAATCCAAGGATCTCAATTCAGGAATTATCAGTATTAAACAAAAAAACAAGTTAATGATCATGGAATAATCATTAATTACTGTTTAATTGTGTTAATTGTTAATTGAAGAACACAAACCCGATGTCACAGTAAATACGAACACAATATTAATTCAAAAGTATTTAATTAATTATTGAGTAATGATTACAAAAGAATAATTATAAATACTATGAACATTGATTTCTTCAATCGAATGAATGTTGCTGTTGATGTGAAGGCGGCTAGGGTTGCACAATGATGTAATGGTTGACAGCCGTAATATTGCTTAATTGTGTTTCCCGAGATGTGAAACCTAGGACTATATTATAGACAATTATGAATCTGTTAAGGAAACATCGGATCTCTTGGATTTGTTATTGACTTGTTGACTAGTTGAAATCATACAAGTGTTCTGGATTTCCGCAGGAGTCTTGCCTTCCGCAGGAGTCTTGCCTTCCGTAGGAGTCTTGCCTTCCGCAGGAGTCTGCCTTCCGCAGGAGTCTTGCCTTCCGCATGAGTCTTGTTCTTCCGTAGGAGTCTTGTTCTTCCATAGGAAACTTGTCTTCAGCAGAAGTCTTCACTTCATCATGCAACTTCCGCAGGAGACTTGTTTTCCTCTGGAGTCTTCACTTAGATCCTTGGGTGATGTTCATCCGAAGACAAGGGTGTCTTGTAAGTAACATATCTACGGATTAACATTATTGTTCATCCGTATATGTTCCTTACCCTTGGCTGATTTCAGAAATCCTACCAAGTATATTGTTTTGCCTGTCATCATACAAAAAACAACACGTATATATAGGTTAACCTATATATTCAATGCATATATATATGTCATCATACAAAAAGCAACACGTATATATATGGGTTAACCTATATATTCAATGCATATATATATATATATACACTGATAGTTAGTTACAATTATTTATTATAAGATTTGATTAAAGTTCTAAGCCTATACAAAATGATCTAGACCTATTCTTTCTAGATCTAACAAAAGGTATAGATATATAGATATTCATTATTACTTTCTATACATTACGTATAATGAATTAGCTCGTGTGATGCCAGGTGCTACTGAGTCTATTTTCCAATCAGCATTAAATATTGACTATATTATTATATTATTATTATTATTATTATTATTATTTTATATTATTATTTTTATTATTATTATTATTATTATTATTATTATAACTATGTAAATATTTGGTAAATAGTATTTAGTTAATAATATAATACTTAATTTAAATAGTAAAAATATAAAACAAAAAATATAAATATAATGTTAATTTAAATTATTATAAATAAAATAATACTTAATATAACGAATTTAATCATATGCATTAACTCATGTATTAATTAGAATAAGTTATTAAATAAGAACAATTTAGGAACACTTGTATAAACTACTTGTACCATATGCTTCAATAGTTGTTCTAGTTATATTACAAAAAATAAATTATCATTCTACACATGGGTTTTGTATTCTATAATATTAACTTAATTATTTTCCAGACAAAGTTAAATGTAAGTTCTTAATTATCTTTAAATGATTAAGTTTTCTTATAAATATGTGAAGCGATTTAGCATTTAGTTTATATTTGTTTATTTCCTTTTTAAGTTTGTATATAAATATTTTGCCAAAAAAATTTATAAGTCAAACAATATAATTTTAACGATCACTAGTCAGATTAGTCAAACCTATTGACATAAAGATAATAAAATTCAAAATATACATGTATATCTAGTATCTAGTCTAAAACAAAATGAGAAAATACTTTCTTTTGTTGTAGATTTATAATTCTAATAAAACTTAAAAAATTAATAAATAAAAATATGAAGCTTAAACGCTAAATTATATAAAATAAAAGTTTAAAGTTTAAAGTTTTTTAAACAATAAATCTTGCCCGACCATCCCGTCCGGTTCACCGATATGATCAGAAACAACAAAATGTTATGGATCTATGTTTTATATGAAACAAAAATACAATAGAACTATTTATTATTATTAATACTTTTTTCACTTTTTATAAATAAAAATGATAAAATTATCTTTGACATTTTATCTTTAATATAAAGTTATATTTTCATTTATCGTGAGTTCTCATAATGTCTTTTAAGTTATTTTTATTTTAAAATTTTAAGTAAATGTTTAATTATATTAGTAATTTATAGTTAATATATTTTATTGTTGTTTTTTAAGATGGTTGGTTATCTGCATGATTAAGTGGCAAAACTCAAAGTTAAAGGGTGAAAGTGAATAAAAAAATAAAGATGAAGGTTGCATAAAAACAATATGAATGGAAACCAGGAAAAGGGTTATTGGCGAGGAAGAAGTCAAATACCTCGCTAGGGGGCGAGATTTGCTTTTCAGCGCGGATTTCATTTAAAATCTAGCGTACGTGGCGAGAGGTTTTAAAATGGGCGAGGAATGCACACAAAATCTCGCTGACGTGGCGAGTTTTCAAAAGTAGGTAAGGAATATCTATAAAATCTCGCTGACATTGTGGGATTTGGACACATGGCACTACCCTATGGTTGGATGATTTGATAATTACTTTTTTCAATGACTAGTTTGGTGATGATGATGAGTAAAATGTCTAGTTTGGTAATTTTTCCCTATTATTATTGATACATGCTACAAAAAAAAACATTAAAAAACTACAATATGATAAATATTATAGATGACATTGGATCGCCAAAGTATAAAAAAACATGTTGTGTCTGATATACTTGTTTATAATTAGTTGATTGAGGAAAAGGTAAACAAAAGGTTATATTGTAGTTTACATAGCTTATTATTTAGGGAAATTCATTCGCAGGGCCAGCGTCAGGGAGGGGCGACCTCTTAGGGTCCAATCTGTAGAGGGGCACACAATTTTTTAAAAATTGATAAATGTTATATTAGTTTTAGTAAAACCATATATCTAAACCCGTATATTATACGGGTTGAATAAATAAAAATAAAATATATTACTTATAAAACGGTATTTTAAGATAATATATGATCAAATAACGCATAAATAAAAATTATACGTAGTAAATAACGATATCAACTTTTAAACGTTTGTTTTTTCAAAAAAAATATAAACGTTTTTTTGTTTAAAATTAAACATTTTAAGAAAAAAATATCATTAAAATTTTTTCTTATTATAACTCTCAATTTTAATTATTTTTATTACTTTTTTTCTAAGCAACTCATCACTCACAAACAATTTAAAACTCACTAAAAAACAAAAAAACAGTAAAAGCACTTTTTTTCCGTTTGAAGCCCATTTTTCTAATTCGCATTGGGTCCCTTAATCGTTGGCACCAGCCCAATTCATCCTATAACAATAAAGTTATGATGTATTTTCTTAAAATCATTTAAAGTTATTTAGTAATTTTATAATTGTCTATAAGTTTAAATTAAGTGTTTTTTCTTCAATTACTAAAAATAGAAGACAATAGCGATTATTTACTAACTAATAACAAAGATTCATAGCTGTTAAATTTAAGATTGAAAATATAAACATTAAATAGTAAAAAAAACATTTTATCTTTGCTTCAGCTATCTCACTTAATTTAAAAAATTTAATCATTCATAAACTTAAAATATGGTTGATTAATCTATAAAAGTGGAGTGACTTCAGAGGTAAAAAAAAATCTGAATGACTTTTTATTAATATATAGTTTTTTATGCCTAAAACTATCTAACCTTAACTTATAAAAGTTTAACACTCATCACATGCATAGGGAGCAATCACCAACAACGGCACAACGCTAAGATTATAAGGACATGAACAAACTTTAAGTGACTTTATTGAAACACCAATTTTGGTTGCAATTGTATAAATATACCTCAATTATTTAATATAATTTTTCATAACATACCATAATTTAAAGGTTATAATCTTATATTTATTTTTGAACAATATTATAATCATTTTTAATTATATTGTGTTTGAAATAAATATATAATATTCTCTGATTTAGTAAAGAAACAAAAAAAAACATTAGAATTATGCAAATCAAATTGATATGCATGCAATCGATTTTAACAACATAAATAAATAATATAACTGAATATTTGAAGGGTAACACCCCATAAGTTAATAAACAGGCTCAGATTAGGGACAACATGGGTCCGAACCTCTTCGAACCGTAAGAACATACGACCGTCACTATAGACGGATCTTCTATACGTGGTGACCATAGGGCTGTAAATGAACCGAATTTTTAGCTAATAGTCCGTGAAACCGTTCAGCGAGAAGTTCGTTTATGTTCGTTTGTTTAATAAATGAACAAACATAAGAACAAGAAAATTCCACTTGTTTAGTAAAACGAATGAACATGAACAGAAGCCGTGTTCGTTCATACTACGTTTGTGACATTCGATAATGTGTTCGTTAACATTCGTTTGTATTCGTTCATTAAAAGTTATGTTTAAGATAATTATGTTAAGTACCTATATATTCATAGTTGATGGATATTACATAATTTATGATTTTAATTATAAAATCAATATATTATGGTTTGTATTTGTTTGCTTTAGGAAATTTCGTTTGTTTCATTAATGCTCATGCTTATTTATGTGCGTTGCTTGCTTTCGTTTGCGTTTGTTATGTTCGTGAAAAGATTCATTTCTTTGATGAACGAACATGAACAAAAAAATCTGTTCGGTAAACGTTCGTGAACAGTTATAAACAAGTTATTTTCTTACTAAATAACAGACGTAACAAACTTCGTTCACCACTAACACAGCGTTTGGACCGTTCTACACATGGACCAATGTTGGTTCTCACGTCTGAATCAGGTCATAGAAAATCATTCAGTTTTTTATATTTTTTTTTGAAAGATTAATTTCTTTAATTGTGAAATCCTTTACCAAGTTAGTTGTTAGTGGGGTTCGAACACCTGACCTTGATGTTAGAAACCCATGTTAGCACCACCTGAATTAATTTCTTTAATTCAGTTTTTTTATATGGTGAGACTAAAAAGTTTAATGGTGTTGTAGATATCGATGTTAATCCTAGTCATCTTGTAATCATGATCCTTTGCAATAGGTCAATTTCTTTGCTTTAACAATATTATTGATTAAACTTAACTTTAATTAACAAATAAAACTTGTCGTACAGAATAAATTATTGTTTTATTGAAAAGTCGAAAGGCGAATACGAGGCTTAAATTTATTTATTTTTATTTTTTTGAACCATGTTTGAAAATATCCCTAATACTAAAGTGAGTATTTTGAGACCGAACATCAATCGTACATATTGATTTCGATGCAGCAAGTCTGATTTAACAAATAATAACATTTAAAAAAAAACTCAATATTATAAAAAAGCTCATTTGAGTCAGGTTTAAACCTTAAATCTTAAAGAAACCAATCTCAAACTATCTATCATGTCATTATACCAAAAAGGTCTTTGACGCTTAAATTTTAACATTACATTAAACAACCGAAAAAGAAACACTTTAGGTTATCCAATCTACTCCTCTAGTTGTGGCCAACAACCTTGTACCACTTGTGACGTGTTCCATTTCTTAGTAAATATCATTCACAAATGGTGCCATCCATATATGTTTTGTTCCTTTTTATGTCATCGGGTGTAGCTTTTCATTTTAAAACTAAATTCGTATAACACAACATACTATATGAAATATACTTTCATGGAGGTCGTATTAGTCTTAGTTGGTGATATCTCATAAATCAGGACGTATGTAATTTGATTTCCGAGAGATTATCAACAATTTGTATTTTAAAAATAAAAAAAGATTGAACGATACTTATAATGACATGAATTGGGATTGGATTACTATGGAATGTCATGTGGAGATCTTTCCGAAAAGTAGGTTGTAGCAACGGATTATGACGAAAATTCCGTTGCAAATTGACCTCATTGACAAACGACTAAAAAGTCTGGACAGAAATATTATCGCAGACCCATCTTTAACCTACTAAGTTATTAACAATGGTTCATCCATCGGAAATCCTTTACCATAGACCACAACTAGATATCGACTTACTAGTGACGGCAGTCCATTGGTAATCAAGTGGCATCATATTTATGATGGACACTAAACTTTCCACTTTTTAGTTATTTAACCTATGGATGATTTTTCATGACGTGATTTTTTTAAGAGTGATTTCATACGTACAATAAACCCACCTTCTGGTGATAGTATTGAAAAGTTAATTAAAAAAAAAAATATTGGTATCAAATAAAAAGAGATTGTTTATTTTCAAAGTAATTTGATCACTTTAAGAGTAACTGTGTTGTTTTTAAATTTTAAAAATATAAGTTACATTCATTTCAAAGCTTAACCAGAAGAACATGTATTTGTGTGATCCTCATTTTTATATACCTTTTAATAATTGCTCTTAAAGGTTCTATTTTAATTTTAAGATGTGACGTACATTTTTGGCTTCAGATGAATGATTATGACTTGTTATCCACACCCTCTAAAATTACATTCTCTAGGTAAGACTACACTTAGTTTATTTACTTATGATTATGTCATATAATAAGATCTTAAAATATGTTATAATCCTCGCATATAAATATGTAATGGAATAATCAATTAATTTGTTTATTTTGCATGATATCTATCATCATATTTATACGATTGCTTATAAGAGCAATTTTAAAAACTGAAAATGCTAATTAGTTAGATCGAAAATTAGCTATAACATATGTTGGGGATGTATGCTATAAGCCACTAAGGCTTGAGTCAATCATTTTTTATTCTGACTGAACCAATTTTTTTATTATTTTAACTGTCGTTGTAAAAACAAATTAACTCTTAAAAAAAGTTTTCTTATAAGCCAATCTTAGTTAAATGCTATGAACCACCCTTTTATAATAGCCACACCTTGGAAAATTGGCTCTTGTAAGCAATATAAGATCACTAAAATATGGACACTTTAGAACTCTATTTTTATACGCTATTCAATATTCATGATTTTGAGATAAAAGAAAAACTTCCTACTTTTTATTAGTATTAGTAATTATATATAAAACATAATGCACATACAAATACTATATTATTTTCCCTATTGTTCGGTAATTTTTAATTATAAAGTTGCAAATTCTAAATTAATTAAAATATTATTTGGTTTTTGAGACATTTAAATCAAATGAACAAATGAACAAATGAAACAAGTATACAATTAACAAATATAGTGATTCCAAGAGGCCTTTAGAGTTTAGCATAATGGTATTAGTAAATTCCCCTCAACCATAGTGGTGAGGGGTTCAAACCTAATTGTACGTATTTAAATGGATTTTAGGTGGTGTAGAATTAGACGTTCTAGTCATTCCAAAGAGATATAAAACATGTATAAAGCATTATGCAAGTATTTGCTTGTATTGTGTCATTTAGTAATATTGTAGATAACCATCACAAAATAACCATTGAGTGGTAATATTCTTGGTATATGTCATTTGCTAATATTAGTACTGAGATAAAATCTGAAAAAAAAATCATTTTAATGTTCACTACCGTTTATAAAAAAAAATAGTATTGTGGATAATTGGAATCTTAAAAGTTAATAGTGTCATGTCACACTTATGAACTTAATTATAATAATAGTTATATTATTTTCTATACAGACGTGACTCTAATGGAGAATCTAATTGACAAAGTACTCCACAATGTTGTTAGTTCAAGTATATTAATATTGATTAAAAGAAATGATTAAGCATATTATTTTATCTAAATCCTTGTTTAATCAAATGTGCATAATGCTAATCTTAGAGCATTCACAACCCATGCCTTATATTTCTGTGAGTGTGTTTGGTATATTATATGGAATGATTTGAGTGGTTGTGAGTGAAGGAGAGAGAAAATGTTATTGTGGATTGGTATATTTGAAGAATCACTGTACAATCCTTATAAATTTTTAATATTTTTGAAAGTGGTTGTGAGTGAAGGAGAGAGAAAAGGTAATGAAAAAGGTATAAAAATATATTATTTAATTGAAAGGAGAGAGAAGAAGTAGTAATTTTAATGTATTATATGGATAAATATAAGGAATGAGATGTGAATGCTCTTATCTTGTGGAATGGTTTCAGGATTTTAAATCGAGTTGTTCTAAGATTTTAGATTACTTTTTAGCAAGCATAAATTGATTTAATTGTAATAGTAATCTTATCCTGACTTGTACTTTATGCATTGTCGTGTGTACATTGATCTGGGTTTGTACATTTTGGCTCTGACAAGAAGTTTAATCAAAACCATGGGCGGATTAAGCATAATTTATTTACATCTAATCTTATAATTTCTTTTGTTAAGTTTTTATAATAAGGTTCCCGCCCGGGGGACCGAGTCGGCGTCGCGGAGTAATCCTGCGTTAGGATCCCGGGACTCGAACTCGCGAGATTGATTGGGGGTACCGCGTGGGTACCGTTGAGACAGTCGTCTTCAAAAAAAAAGTTTTATAATAAATTTTGATTATATAAGGTTTCGGTTTTGTAATGATTATATTTTATATTAAAATAAGGAAAGAAAAGTTATATGTCTCTATATCATACATAAAATAAAAATAGGATAGGGTTATAGTAAACAAGTATTTAGTTTAAAAATTCTAAAAAGTATTATGTGTTTAACACGTGTTCTTCAATTGTTTTAAAGAATAGTGTATTTGGTTATCGTGTCAAATACGTCAGCTCGTTGTGTCTTATATGATCATTGTGTTAAATATCAGTTCATTGTGTCATATATTTTACGTCATTTGTTATATGTATTCATTGTTGTGTTTTATGTTTTAAATCATTTTATGTTATTTTTTCATTATTTCTATAAATTATATAAACTTGTATCTATCATTGTGTTTTACAATTAGAAATATACAATGATATACTTTCAGCAATGTATTTTTTAAAATTCACATGTTGAAGATAACACAATGTGTTATTTTTTTATTATTTTTTCTATAAATGATATAAACATGTTGTTGTCTATGATTGTGTTTTACAACTAAAAGTATATAATGATATTATTTCACCAATATATTTTTCAAAACTCATAGTGTTCAAGATAACACATACAATGACGATAAAAAAAAACACAATGAAACATTGTGTTATCTTGTCATTGTTTTTAATGCATCAGATTAATTAGTTGTTAATTTATTATTGTGTTTTGCATATTAGAGATACAGAATAATGTCATTCCACAATTAAATATTTTAAAGTTTTATTATTTTAGAAAAACACAATAGTATTAAAAAAACACAATAATTAATAAAAATACATAATAAACTTCACTAAAGACATAATGATAAGATACGAACTTAAAAATATTTAAAAATTATTATCTTTTTATATAACAATATTGTACCGTTTTAAAGATAAAATTGTTCGTTTTTATGGTGTAATTTTTATAAGAAAAATAATGTTGTACATAAGTTATGAACGTTTAAAAAAATATGAAAATTTATAAAAAGTCAACAAAAGTGGATATTTCTAAAATACACATCTAACAAATTTTTTTCCACAATTGAATCTCGGTTATTGATTAAAGAGATTGATTGTTGAGATGACCTTATATTTTTAGTTTTTTGGATGTTTTTATTTGAACATTTTCCATAAGAATATTAAACCCTATTGTCAAAATATGATAATCAGATTCAACCAACAAGATCAACAGAGATACAACTGAAAGAATACAGATGAACAAACTGAAAACACTCTCTAAAACACGAACATCAACGTGACGATCTAAACTTGAATACAAGATCAACAGCATACGGGTCATCACTGTGATGAACCCTAACAACCTTCAGAACTTTCGAGAGAGAGAGAGAGTGTGTAATGTCACACCCCGACCGACGGCGGAATCATCGGAGCGGACGAGGGAATGATGATTGTTCATAACACATGATTGTCTAATAGTGGAAATAATATTAAAATCAGATTACAGGATACCATGAATTTAACAGATACAAAACCAGTTAAGTCACAAATAATAATTGTCTTTTGTTTTGACTAAGTCCAGGTCTTATATGATCAAGTAGAAGTCCACTAGCTTGCTTAACCTGAAATCATGTGAGAAAATAAAGTCAGCTAACGAGTTAGCTGGTGAGTAGTCATAGTTTTGAGTATACATATAGATTGATTGATTGATGAGAATAATCCAATTCACAAGGTAACATTAAGACTTATATTGCAATAGTAAAGCATATAGATAAACCGACACAATAACAACCCTTGACTTGACACTTGCATATAATAGACTCCACACATAAACCATAGATTGACTCCTGCCTCTGGCACAATCACCACTCGACTATTCATATGGGGTGGGTTTGTATAATCACCACTCGTAAGCCATGTGGGGTGGATTATCCCAAACCAGTAGATCTACATTGTTACCAGGATTGATTGATTGAATTAGGGTTTTACTGTCGTCCAGTTTATCATAGTATGTTCACATAATTGCAAGTAATAACATAACCTGTCTTGAATTGAATTTAGAATGAAATAACAATAGAATATCATGATTGAATATTGTATCACATGATTTCCCCCAAATAGGAAATGATATAAAAAGGGGATATGAATACTCACTTGATTGATGAAATTGGATTTTGAACGTGATAGGTTAAACACCTATGATTTCCTTATGATTAACCTAAGGAACGGTGCCTCGAATTAGAATAATAATGATGTGAGAATTGGGAATAGATTAGGGTTTCCATTTGGTTTTGAATGGTAGTTTAAATAACTATTTATTTAGTTAAAAATGTTTGAAATAATTGAAATGAATTTATTGAAAATGATTATGTCTAAATTTAAAATAAACGTATCAGTTTACGTATCTGTTTGATTTAGTGTTAACGTGTGGAAAAATAAACAAATAATTAATTTTATATAATTAATTATATGATAATTAATTAAAATATTTAATTATTTATATAACTTAAAAGAAATGAAATTGTTATTTGAAATAATTTAATATAACACTTTTTATATTTAATCATTATTTAAACAATAATAACGATTATTTGAAATAATTAAAAGTAATATAGTGTCAAATAATAATTTAATAAATTAAATTATTATTAGAAGTTCACTTTTGTTTAAATAATTTTGTATTATTTGTAGTTTTATTTATTTAAAACATTTATTAAAATAAGTAAAATGTTAAAAATAAATTTCAGTAATTAATTAAATTGTTCTAAAAATTTTAATATTTGTAAAAATATTTTTATAATTTTACAAATTTTTTTATAATTTTTGGAGGCTTAAAAGGCCCAAAAAAATGGTTGAGGTGGCCCGGGGTCGAACCCGGGACCTCATGGATTGCAATGGGTGCAGGGACCAGTGAACCAAGGTCACAACCGCGAAATGAATCAGTATCTTATTGTTTTAAACCAATATAACCAAAACCCAAAATCCCCTTCGAGCCCTAGATCGATCCGAACCCAAATCGACCTCGAAATCGATCTCGAAAGCTCCTGAAATCATGGGGCTTTTGTTCCCTACAAGAAATCGAGTGTGTGTGTATGTGTAATTACCTCTTATAAGTTCAAATTAATGGTATTCCAATCGAAGAACAGTCGCGACGAAGATGATGATTGTATGATGCTTAAACAGTGTTTATAATCGAATTAAATTTGTAGGAAGCTTCGTATGATGGTAAGTATCATAATCTCGTTGTCAATTTCAGTAATAATGGATCGGAGATGGGGATACGAGGTTGTTGCAGGTCCGACGGTTTCAAATGGGTTAATGGTGGTGTTGTTGTTGATTTTTTTTGAAATTGAAGTCCAATGGAGGTTATAAACGATCCACGATTTGTTAGTGCAGGTTTACTTTCAATTTTTAAAACCCGTAGTGCTCGATTTGTGCGGGTTTCTTGGCCGAAAGTGTGGTGAGTGGATTTGTTGTCATTCGCACTCGAATTTTGAAATGGAAGGTGGGGTAAAGTTTGAATCAATCACGCTAGTTTGTCGGGGTGTTTAATTTGGTCAAAACCCGAGTGGTTTTGTGCGTTTGGCTTCGCCGGAACGATGGCCGGAAGTGGGCCGGCGGGAGAAGAAAGTCGACGGGGGGGGGGGGGGGGGGGGAAGGGGATGGTTAAAAAAATTACACATTGCCCCCCTGTGGTTTGTATTGTGTGTTATTTTAAATCAAGATTTTTAAAACAAGTTTCCAATATTACATATTCAACCCAAAAGTTTAATAGGGTTAAGTTTTAATAATAAATTATTATTATTATTATTATATTATATTATTATTATTATTATTAGATTATTATTATTATTATTATTATTATTATTATAATTATTGGAATTAATATCAACGTATTAACTTAATTGTTTATAAAATTAACTTTTATTAACAAGAATTACGAGATGTTACAGTCTCCCCTACTTTACGAAATTTCGTCCCGAAATTTGTTCACGAGGAGGCTGAAACGAAGAGATGAGGATACTTGGATTTCATTTGGTCCTCACGTTCCCAGGTGAACTCTGGCCCACGTTTAGACTCCCAACGAACTTTGACAATGGGTATCCGACTGCGTTTGAGTTGTTTAACTTCCCGATCCATAATTTCCACAGGTTTCTCAATAAAGTGCATAGATTCATCAATCTGGACTTCGTCGAGTGGTATGTGGAGATTTTCATCGGCAAGACATTTCTTGAGATTTGAAACATGAAACGTCGGATGTATATTGCTAAGTTCTTGAGGTAGTTCAAGCTTGTAGGCCACTTTCCCAACTCGTTCGAGCACTTTGAATGGACCCACGTAATGAGGTGCTAGCTTCCCTTTCTTTCCAAAGCGAATCACTCCCTTCCAAGGTGACACCTTAAGAAGTACGAGATCACCGACATTGTATTCCATGGGCTTACGTCTTTTGTCAGCATAATGCTTTTGACGATTTCTAGCAGCGACCAAGTTATCACGGATCTTATGAATTTTGTCGGTTGTTTCTTGTATCAATTCCGGACCAGTAATATGTGATTCACCAACTTCAGACCAGCAGATGGGAGATCGACACTTTCGACCATACAAGGCCTCAATGGTGCCATCTGGATGCTGGTATGATAACTGTTATTGTATGAGAATTCGATCAACGGAAGATGAGAATCCCACGATCCACTGAAATCAATGACACAAGCCCGGAGCATATCCTCGAGGGTCTGTATCGTTCTTTCAGTTTGACCATCGGTTTGCGGGTGATAGGCTGTGCTAAGATTTAGTTGAGTCCCGAGAGCTGATTGGAGACTTTTCCAAAAACGAGAGATGAAACGACCATCGCGATCAGAGATAATATCTAAAGGCACACCATGTCGACTGACTATTTCATTAATGTAAATACGAGCCAATTTCTCGACTCGATAATCTTCCCGAATGGGAATGAAATGAGCCGACTTAGTCAATCGATCAATGATAACCCAGATACTATCGTGACCACTAGCGGTACGAGGCAGCTTGGTAATGAAATCCATGGATATGCTCTCCCATTTCCATAATGGAACCTCGGGTTGTACGAGTAATCCAGAGGGACGTTGATGCTCGGCTTTGACTTTGGAACATGTAAGGCATTTAGATACATACAAGGCTATATCCTTCTTCATGCGGGCCACCAATATGGTTCCGAAGATTCATGAACATCTTATCTGCTCCCGGATGAATAGAATAGCGAGCCTTGTGAGCCTCATCCAGAATGGTTGTTCGAAGATTATCGCGATTCGGAATCCAAAGTCGATTTAGAAAATACAATAGTCCGTCCGACTTGGTTTCCAATTGGAGTTCAGCACCGCATGACATTTCCTCATACATGTTGCCCTCGTGACTGATTCGTGTTGAGCTTCGAGTGTACGGGTTAGGAGGTCGGTTTGAATGGTAATACTTTGAAGCATAACTTGACCCTTTCGACTTAATGCGTCGGCTACGACATTCGCCTTTCCTGGATGGTAGCGAATTTCACAATCGTAGTCATTAAGTAATTCAACCCATCGTCGTTGTCTCATGTTTAATTCCTTCTGATTGAATATGTGTTGAAGGCTTTTATGATCGGTAAATACAATACACTTGGTGCCGTAAAGGTAGTGCCTCCAAATTTTGAGTGCGAATACCACAGCTCCTAGCTCGAGATCATGGGTTGTGTTTTTCTCATGAATTTTGAGTTGTCTTGAGGCATAAGCTATGACTTTGCCTCGTTGCATGAGAACACAACCAAGACCTTGCTTCGAAGCATCACAGTAGACAACGAAATAGTCATTCCCATCGGGGAGAGTCAAGACTGGGCATCACACAACTTCTGCTTGAGGGTTTGAAAAGCTTTCTCCTGATCTGGTCCCCACACAAAACTCTTGTCCTTATGTGTCAAGGCGGTGAGAGGCACAGCGATCATTGAGAAGTTTGGAATAAAGCGACGGTAGTAACCGGCTAAGCCAAGGAATGAACGAATCTCGGTAGGAGTTTTGGGTTCTACCCAATTCTTCACTGCCTCAATCTTTGCAGGATCCACGTGAATACCTTTGTCGTTTACGATGTGACCAAGGAATTGGACTTCTTTAAGCCAAAATTCACACTTTGAGAATTTTGCATAAAGCTTTTCCTGTTTCAGAAGTTCAAGGATCGAACGGAGATGATGTTCGTGATCGGATTTTGATTTTGAATAAATGAGAATGTCGTCAATGAAAACGATCACGAATTTGTCCAGATATGGTTTACACACGCGGTTCATTAAATCCATGAACACAGCAGGTGCATTGGTTAACCCGAATGGCATTACTGTAAACTCGTAATGGCCATATCTTGTGCGAAAAGCTGTCTTGGGAATATCATCATCGTGCACTCGTAATTGATGATAACCTGAGCGGAGATCGATTTTGGAAAAATGAGAGGCTCCTTGAAGCTGATCAAATAAATCGTCGATCCTGGGTAGAGGATACCGGTTTTTGATAGTAAGCTTATTAAGCTCCCGGTAGTCGATGCACATTCGAAAAGAACCGTCCTTCTTCTTCACAAACAAAACTGGGGCTCCCCAGGGCGAGGAACTTGGTCGAATGAAGCCTTTATCGGAGAGCTCTTGAAGTTGACTAGCAAGCTCTTGCATCTCAGATGGTGCAAGTCGATAGGGAGATTTTGCTACTGGAGTTGCGCCAGGCACAAGGTCAATACGGAATTCGACTTGACGAACAGGAGGAAGACCGGTTAAATCATCGGGAAAGACTTCAGGAAACTCTCGAACAACCGGAATGTCTTCAATCTTCTTAGATTTCTCATCTGCCTTCACGATATGAGCTAAGAAAGCCACGTAATGTTTGCGGAGGTACTTTTGAGCTTTGGTGCAGGACATGAGTTTTAATCCCTTGGAAAGCTTTTCCCCGTAAATATTTAAGACACTTCCAGATGCGCGAGGGATCCGGATGATTTTCTCGAAACAGACGACTACAGCATGGTTCTTTGACAACCAATCCATGCCTATAATGACGTCAAAACTTCTAAGTGGCATCGGTATAAGATCGACAGGAAATTCGTGTTCACTAAGTTTAAGGGTACAATTTTGGATGACAGAATCAATTGTGACGGATTTTCCATCAGCTATTTCTACTGTAAACGGTTTCCCTCACTTAGTTCGGGTATTAACAAGCAAAGGTTCAAATTCTAAGGATACAAAACTTTTATCGGCACCGGTATCAAATAAATTGAAGCATATTGATGATCGATTAGGAACGTACCATTCACCACATCATTGGCAGCCTGAGCTTGTTGGGCATTGATGTTAAAAGCACGCCCTTGTGCTGCGGGTACGGCATTAACGAGCTGAGGACATCGGTTACGGAAATGAGTTGGATCACCGCATTGATAACATGCACGAACTTGAGCAATTGCAGGAGGGTTTTGTTGGACTGGCGCATTTACCAATACCTTAGCAGCATTCCTGCATATGTTGAATGTATGGCCAAAACGACCACAACTGGTGCACTGACGACACTTAGCACCAGTAGGATGATGATACTTGCAGATGTTGCATTGTGGAAATGGCCCGGTGTAAGGTTTCTTTGTTGGGGCTTGATTATTCATGGTTGGTTGATAGGTCGGTGCGACTTGGTTGATTGGAACAGCAGGGGTAATTACAGCAAAGTTTTGAGAGTTAGCCTTCCTCTTCCGGTTCCTGGAAGTTTCAGGCTTGTCTTCCTTGGTTGTTTCAGTAGAAGACTTTTCCATTTTCTTCTTGTCACCCTTCCTGGTCAAGGTACCGGCCTTGACATGGTTGTCGGTTAACTGAGCTGCTAGACGGATAGCATCTGCCAAGTTAGTAGGGTTCCTACCCACACGGTATCCTGAATTTGCATAGGGAGACCACCTATGTACTTCTCGATAGCTCGAGATGAGGGAGTAACTAGATGAGGAACCAGAAGACTCAACTCGTGAAAACGGGTGGTGTAAACCAGATTCTCGCCGCTTTCCTGAGCCAAATCCCAGAATTCAGCTTCTAGTCTTTTGATTTCATTTCGTGGGCAGAATTCTCGTGTCATGAGTTCCTTTACTTCAGCCCACGTCAATGCCAGGGCAGCATCAGTGCCACGGGTTCGTTTCTCCCCGTTCCACCAAGTTAAAGCTCTCTTCTGGAAAACACTGGTAGCGTAGCGAACTTTGAGATTTTCAGGACATTCGCTGTTAAGAAACGTGTTTTCAATACTCTCGAACCATTGCAGAAGACCAGTGGCACCTTCGGCTCCGCTAAACTTAGTGGGATTGCAGGAATTGAAATGCTTGTAAGTACAAGTTTTGGGAGGGTTTGGTGCAGTTGGGTTTTGGACAGTGTTTGGTGCAGTTGTGTTTTGGACAGCATTGTTGCCTTGGTTCAAATGAGTAAGCAGTGTTGGGATAACCGCAGCAACTTCACGTGCCACCATAGCAGCAATCTTGCGGCCAGAGCTTCTAGATCGGGAGCGGTTTTGACGAGAAGACATGCTGTATAATAAGGAACGAAGAAACCTTTATGAGTAACGGTAATTGGTTTTTAAAACTTTTCAAAATAATAAAATCGTTAATGAGATTGTTTAAAACAACAATGAGAGGTTAGGAGTGTAAACGTTCGGTTCGCAAACCAAAACGAATACGTTGACTTATCAAAGTATTTGTGTCCAGCACGAGGACATGCGTACCTATAAGCGAATACTCATCTCGAGGGTTCCCAGGTAAGGTAATCAAGTTGTATGAAATACCTTGCCTAGACAGAACACCTTAAGATACAGGTATCCCACTCTTCCAGCATTGCATGTTCTTGGTCGTGTGACACGGACTTTGATGAGATTTGAAAACCATGAATAACAATCGAGTTTTGGAGTTTGAAATCACTTGAATTAGGCATACAATGCCTTAGAATATGAGTTAAGTTTCGTGTGTATATTGATAGATTCATAGTATAAGAAGAATCACATAAACAGATAATCACATAATCAAGTATAAACATGTAAGGCACATAAATCCTGTCTAAGCATATAAAATACATGAGAGGACTCATGTGTAAAGGTACTTAGTTATAGTCTAGGTCATTCCATTTCTAATAACCTAATTCCCTATAACCATGGCTCTGATACCAATCTGTCACACCCCGACCGACGGCGGAATCATCGGAGCGGACGAGGGAATGATTGATTGTTCATAACACATGATTGTCTAATAGTGGAAATAATATTAAAATCAGATTACAGGATACCATGAATTTAACAGATACAAATACAACAGTTAAAGTCACAAATATAATTGTCTTTTGTTTTGACTAAGTCCAGGTCTTATATGATCAAGTAGAAGTCCACTAGCTTGCTTAACCTGAAATCATGTGAGAAAATAAAGTCAGCTAACGAGTTAGCTGGTGAGTAGTCATAGTTTTGAGTATACATATAGATTGATTGATTGATTGAGAATAATCCAATTCACAAGGTAACATTAAGACTTATATTGCAATAGTAAAGCATATAGATAAACCGACACAATAACAACCCCTTGACTTGACACTTGCATATAATAGACTCCACACATAAACCATAGATTGACTCCTGCCTCTGGCACAATCACCACTCGACTATTCATATGGGGTGGGTTTGTATAATCACCACTCGTAAGCCATGTGGGGTGGATTATCCCAAACCAGTAGATCTACATTGTTACCAGGATTGATTGATTGAATTAGGGTTTTACTGTCGTCCAGTTTATCATAGTATGTTCACATAATTGCAAGTAATAACATAACCTGTCTTGAATTGAATTTAGAATGAAATAACAATAGAATATCATGATTGAATATTGTATCACATGATTTCCCCCAAATAGGAAATGATATAAAAAGGGGATATGAATACTCACTTGATTGATGAATTGGATTTTGAACGTGATAGGTTAAACACCTACGATTTCCTTATGATTAACCTAAGGAACGGTGCCTCGAATTAGAATAATAATGATGTGAGAATTGGGAATAGATTAGGGTTTCCATTTGGTTTTGAATGGTAGTTTAAATAAACTAATTTATTTAGTTAAAAATGTTTGAAATAATTGAAATGAATTTATTGAAAATGATTATGTCTAAAATTTAAAATAAACGTATCAGTTTACGTATCTGTTTGATTTAGTGTTAACGTGTGGAAAAATAAAACAAATAATTAATTTTATATAATTAATTATATGATAATTAATTAAAATATTTAATTATTTATATACTTAAAAGAAATGAAATGTTATTTGAAATGATTTAAATATAACACTTTTTATATTTAATCATTATTTAAACAATAATAACGATTATTTGAAATAATTAAAAGTAATATAGTGTCAAATAATAATTTAATAAATTAAATTATTATTAGAAGTTCACTTTTGTTTAAATAATTTTGTATTATTTGTAGTTTTATTTATTTAAAACATTTATTAAAATAAGTAAAATGTTAAAAATAAATTTTAGTAATTAATTAAATTGTTCTAAAAATTTTTAATGTTTGTAAAAATATTTTTATAATTTTTACAAATTTTTATATTTTTGGAGGCTTAAAAGGCCCAAAAAAAATGGTTGAGGTGGCCCGGGGTCGAACCCGGGACCTCATGGATTGCAATGGGTGCAGGGACCAGTGAACCAAGGTCACAACCGCGAAATGAATCAGTATCTTATTGTTTTTAAACCAATATAACCAAAACCCAAAATCCCCTTCGAGCCCTAGATCGATCCGAACCCAAATCGACCTCGAAATCGATCTCGAAAGCTCCTGAAATCATGGGGCTTTTGTTCCCTACAAGAAATCGAGTGTGTGTGTATGTGTAATTACCTCTTATAAGTTCAAATTAATGGTATTCCAATCGAAGAACAGTCGCGACGAAGATGATGATTGTATGATGCTTAAACAGTGTTTATAATCGAATTAAATTTGTAGGAAGCTTCGTATGATGGTAAGTATCATAATCTCGTTGTCAATTTCAGTAATAATGGATCGGAGATGGGGATACGAGGTTGTTGCAGGTCCGACGGTTTCAAATGGGTTAATGGTGGTGTTGTTGTTGATTTTTTTTGAAATTGAAGTCCAATGGAGGTTATAAACGATCCACGATTTGTTAGTGCAGGTTTACCCGTAGTGCTCGATTTGTGCGGGTTTCTTGGCCGAAAGTGTGGTGAGTGGATTTGTTGTCATTCGCACTCGAATTTGAAATGGAAGGTGGGGTAAAGTTTGAATCAATCACGCTAGTTTGTCGGGGTGTTTAATTTGGTCAAAACCCGAGTGGTTTTGTGCGTTTGGCTTCGCCGGACGATGCCGAAGTGGCCGGAAGTGGGGGGGGGACGGTGGGGGGGGGGGGGGGGGGGTGGGGGGGGGATGGTTAAAAAAATTACACATTGCCCCCCTGTGGTTTTATTGTGTGTTATTTTAAATCAAGATTTTTAAAACAAGTTTCCAATATTACATATTCAACCCAAAAGTTTAATAGGGTTAAGTTTTTAATAATAATTATTATTATTATTATTATTATATTATTATTATTATTATTATTATTATTATTATATTATTATTATTATTATTATAATTATTGGAATTAATATCAACGTATTAACTTAATTGTTTATAAAATTAACTTTTATTTAACAAGAATTACGAGATGTTACATGTAAGAGTCGATAAGTTTGTTACTTCTGAGACAAAGGGAAAACCTTGCATATATAGGCAAGAAACCCTAAAAACTCACAACAGCAACAGCCCAGCTAAAGCCCAGCAGCCCAGCAGCCCACTAACTCTCTCAAAACAGCAACAGCCCAGCTAAGCAGCTCAGCAGCCCAGCAGCCCACTAAACAATAAACAAAAATATAACTAAGAACGTAACGTGTAGAACTGAAACACACAATTATGAAAGAAGAGAATAAGGAACAACCACACCTTTTTAACCCCCCCTCAGTTCTAGCACGGAACTCATCAAACAGCCCAAGCCGAGAGCACATATCAGCATGTTGCTGTACTAACAAACCTTTTGTGAACATGTCTGCCAGTTGATCACATGACTTAACACCAGTGGTACAAAGCACACCCGAATTAATTTTTTCACGTAAGAAAAACAAATCAATCTCAAAATGCTTTGTGCGCTCATGGAAGACAGGATTAGCACAGCGATTGAAAGAGCAGCCGTATTATCACAGAACAATGAAATAGGTAAAGCAACAGTAACCTGCAGCTCACATAAAGATTAACAACCACAGAACTTCACAAGCAGCAGCACACATTGCACGGTATTCAGCTTCAGCTGAAGACCGAGAAATAGTGGACTGCTGTTTACTTTTCCATGAAATAAGAGAAGAGCCATAAACAGACAGAAGCCTGTTACAGACCTCCTAGTGTCAATACACTTTCCCCAGTCAGAATCTGCATAAGCAGTAAGCTGATTGGTTTGACCTTTGACAAACTTAACCCTTTCCCAGGGGAAAGTTTTAAATACCGAAGTAACCTTAATGCAATTTGCAGGTGTACTTCAGTTGGTTTGTGCATAAACCGACTAAGAAAGTGTACTGTATATGAAATATCAGGTCGAGTATGAGAGAGATAAATTAGTTTACCAACTAATTTTGATATGCAGTTATATTGGTAAGAACAGTAGAGTCACTTTTACATTGAGATGAAATAACATAATTTTGTTCAATAGGGGTGGAGACAGGTTTACAACCTGTCATACCGTACTCATTAAGAAGTTCAAGACAATACTTCCTTTGAGACAAAGAGATGCCATTATTTGATCTAATTACCTCAATACCCAAAAATATTTTAAAAACCTAAGTCTTTATTAAAAATTTGGACTGAAGCAACTGTTTAATTTTAGTAATGCTGTCTCCACAATTACCAGTAAGAATAATGTCATCAACGTATACAAGTAAGACAAGAATACAGACTTTCGAGACATAGTGAACATAGAATGATCACATTTGCTTTGGATAAACCCAAAGCTGCTGAGAACACCTACTAATTTTTCGTTCCACATACGTGGGGCTTGTTTAAGCCCATATAAAGACTTGGTTAATTTGCAAACTTTGGATTCTGAATTAGAGAAATATCCCTCAGGAAGTTGCATATAAACTTCCTCACGAAGGTCTCCATATAGAAATGCATTATTAATGTCAAGTTGATATAAAGGCCATTCATTTTGAACAGCTAAATTAAGAACACATCTTATAGTAACCATCTTAACAACAGGAGAAAAGGTTTCATCAAAGTCAACTCCTTCTTGTTGACTAAACCCCTTAGCAACTAGACGGGCTTTATAACGTTCAATTTCACCGGTTGATTTATACTTTATTTTAAAAAGCCATTTACACCCGATAGGTTTGCGGTTTGGGGAAGGTCAACTAGATCCCAAGTGTGATTCCTATGCAATGCTTCCATTTCTTGGTTCATTGCATTTACCCAATTAGGATCATTGACGGCTTCCTTGAAACTTCGAGGTTCAACTGTTTATTTAGTTTGAAGTAAAGGAAAGATTTTCAGAAGACAAAAAAGTATAATTGACCACCTTTTCTAACCCATATTTAACCTTGCCTTCAATTATAAAATCATTAAGTTTCTTGGGAAAGACAGATGACCTTGTAGAGCGCCCAGTGTCACCAGACTCACACTGTGTGTGTTCTGACCCCTCAGAGGTATATATTTGTTCATTTACATCAACTACTTCCTCTGCCCGCCAAGATTGGTCTCAGTCTGACTGGGCAACTGTTGTTCAGTCACAACTTCAGTTGACAGAGCGCCTAAATCTGGCTGCAGAGACCGAAGGTCAATGTTTTCATTTGTTCCTCTTTCATCATCGGGATCTCTACAGTACCATCGTTAAGGTTGTTATCATAAAGATCAAAAAAATTAAGAGAATTAAGAGTAGAGTCTGTGTGAAGATTATTTTCTGAATTTATTTTTGAAAGGGAAATATAGCCTCATAGAATTTAACGTCTCTTGAGAAAATCATTTGTTTCTTATCCAGACTCCACAACTTATATCCTTTTTTTGTTGAAGAGTAACCCATAAAAACACATTTTTCAGAATTACTTGCGAATTTATCAGAATTATTAAGTGAGGTGCAGAACATAGACAGCCAAAGACCCGTAGATGGTCAAGAGTGGGAACACAACCATGGACAAGTTCATAAGGGGTTTTTCCTTTAAGCACAGATGAAGGAGTCCTGTTGATGAGATAGGCAGCAGTGAGTATACATTCAGACCAGAATTTTAAAGGTAAACACCCTTGGAATAATAAAGCTCTAGCTACATTAAGAAGGTGTCTATGTTTCCTCTCAGCTATTCCATTTTGCTGAGGGGTATAGGCACATGATGTTTGGTGGAGAATCCCATTAGATTTACAAAAATTTTGCATTTGATAATTGACAAATTCAGTCCCATTATCGGATCTGAATGTCTTGATAGGGATGCCAAATTGATTCTTTATTAAGGCATAGAATGTTTGAATGTTATCAAACACTTCATTTTTTTGTTTCATTAGAAACACCCATACAGCCCTAGAGTAATCATCAACAATTGTTAAGAAGTACTTAAACCCTTCCCTACTTGCAGCCCTATATGGGCCCCAAACATCTAGGTGAATTAGTTCACCTAGATTGTTAGATTGATGGTTACTCAAGGGAAATGGAGTTCTATGTTGTTTAGCCTTATGACATATATCACAAGGGTGCAGTTCAGGATTACTTAATTTTAGCTTGTTGTTTATTGCAACTAGAGCTTGCTCAGCAGGGTGACCCATTCGGTAATGCCAGATGTGAAATGTATCAGAATTATTAACAGATGATTTTGAGTTGTTAGTCCTACCAGCACACAGGTACAGCCCATCACACTGATCACCAGTCACCAGTGTTTTCTTTGTGAGAGAATCCTGTATGTGACAGGAATTTTCATCAAATATGACTTGTAAACTATTATCTTTAGCGAGTTTGTGTACAGAAATCAGATTGACACAATACTCTGGGACAACTAAGGCATCCCGGAGGATAATGTGTTCATTAATTTTAACATCCCCAATTTTTACAACATGGGCACTAGTGCCATTAGGGTGTTTGACTTTAACATTAATTCAGAAATATCATAGGAATTTAAGAGGTTACTTTCAGAATTAACCATATGTTGACTGGCTCCGGAGTCAATAATCCACCCGGAGTCCAGATAGGGTGAAACACCCCACTAAGACAATAATGTGTAGATTTAAGGGAATTACCAGAGAAGTTGGCTGAGAGGGAGCCTTCACTGCTCTTTTCATGTAGAAGACCTAACAGCTTAGTCACTTGATCAGGAGTTAGAGTGTTAGCTATTATAGATGCAGGAGATGAGGTAGTAGAGTCAACTTTTGAATTATTTGACTGGTTTACACGATTAAACTGACCACCTCTGGTTTAGATCCAGATGGATAGCCAACAAGTTCATAACATCTTTCTTTAGTGTGACCAATTTTGTTACAGTGAGAGCATTTGAGGTTGGGGTTAGGTCCTCTAATGGTTTTCCGTTTAGTTTCAGAATTTTGATTTGTTTTTTCCAACGTTAAGGTAGGTTTAGAGGTGAAGGCAACTGATTGAGATTTAGAGGTCGAGGAGGAGGAGTTCCTGTGAGACTCCTCCCTAGAGACTATAGAGAATGCCTCTTTAATTGTGGGTAGAGGATCTTTGAGTAGGAGGGTGGTTCTTACTGGTTGGTATACACTATCTAGGCCCATAAGGAATTGCATGAGTTTTATTAGGTGATTAAAATCATTAAATGACTTAGATGCATTACATGTACATGAGGGAAGTTGAAGCATTTGATCAAGTTGTTTCCACATGATGTTAAGGTTATGATAGTATTCAGAAACAGGGCACCCATTTTGGGTTAGTGAATTAATTTTTTGATATAGCCCAAACACCACAGACCCATCAATTTTGTCATATGTTCTTTTAATCAGTCCAGATTTCAGAAGCTAGTTTAGCATAAACCTGCCCCATGTACAGTTCCTCAGAGATTGAGTTAAGAATCCAACTAATAACAACTGAATTACATCTGTCCCATTGTTTTGAAAGAATATTATCTTTAGATTGTTTTACACATGACCCATCTATGAATCCATATTTGTTTTTTACTTCTAGGGCAAGTTTCATAGCATTTGCCCATACGGTATAATTTTCAGAACCTTTAAGTTTAATGGATACAATTGTTTGGTTACTAGTATCACTGGGATGAAGATATAGAGGATCACTAGCATCTAATTTGCTGATTAGGGTTTCAGAGTTATTAGTGTCTGTGTTAACAATTTCTGATTCAGCCATTTTTGGTTATCACAAGAAAGAATGATATCACACAAGCACACGCACAGATACAAATCTTCAGAGACCAGCGCCAGGTTTTCACACCAATCACGTTGGCAGATCAAGGATTAGTCTCAGAAGAGTAATGCAGGCACACAAAATTATTCACGCAAGTGATGCACACGTATACCCTCTAGGGCACAACACAGATAATACCGGTCCTCCTAACCCGGTCAATAGTCAGCCTAATGAGACTAGATATAGACAAGAAATGCTAATATAACAGAACATAAAGGAAAGATCTCACCGAGAGGGGGACCCAAGTTAGGGTTCTCCAAATACAGTGGGTCTGTAACCTTCGAGGGCTACAACACCACACTTAAGAAGATAAGATCCACCGAACAATAAATGCCTGAGAGAGGCACAGAAGGGCTTCTCACGCAGTCAGACTGTGTAACCTTCACTTAGGGTTACACAGACCGAGAAGAGCAGAGGAACGTTATACCAGCCGTCGCCCTTTCCTCAGATGTCAGATTCGAACGAAGAACAAAGAAGCCGACCCAAGAACGATGGCTTGTACCAGATCTAGAATTAGGGTTTCAGATTTGAAAACCCTAAAATGATAATATCAGAGTTATACGCAGCGGTAGAGCACCAAGATCAGATCGGACACTCGCTCAGAGCCAAAGCTCTGATACCATGTCAAAATATGATAATCAGATTCAACCAACAAGATCCAACAGAGATACAACTGAAAGAATACAGATGAACAAACTGAAACACTCTCTAAACACGAACATCACGTGACGATCTAAACTTGAATACAAGATCCACAGCATACGGGTCATCACTGTGATGAACTCTAACAACCTTCAGAACTTTCGAGAGAGAGAGAGAGTGTGTAAGAGTCGATAAGTTTGTTACTTCTGAGACAAAGGGAAAACCTTGCATATATAGGCAAGGAACCCTAAAACTCACACAGCAACAGCCCAGCTAAAGCCCAGCAGCCCAGCAGCCCACTAACTCTCTCAAAACAGCAACAGCCCCTAAGCAGCTCAGCAGCCCAGCAGCCCACTAAACAAAACAAAAAATATAACTGAGAACGTAACGTGTAGAACTGAAACAACACAATTATGAAAGAAGAGAATAAGGAACAACCACACCTTTTTAACACCTATCTTAGTTCTTAATATTTTAAAGGTGTCTATTTTCGATTATTCACTGAATCGTAATTATTTTTCAAGTATTTGAATGTGGTTTCTAAATTGTTTCTCTTTTAATATACGAAAAAAGTGTTTGGATAATTATTTTTTTATTATTATCGTTGTGATTTTTTAACGTTTTACAAATTATATCTCAATAGGTCATGATTTCCTTTAATGTTCAATCTTAATAAAAATTGAGCAAATAATCAGTATATGTAATCTTTTTTTTTTTACTAACCTCACTTGAACTCTAATATGTATAATTGTGTGTGTTTTTAGAAATCATTTACAATACAAGTGTTTCATAATATTTCTATGCGCAAAGATCTTAAGCAATATATAATATATATATAATATATATATATATATATATATATATATATATATTATACACACACACACACACACCACACCAAAAAAAAAAAAGTCTTATTTTAAAATCTCATTTGAACACCCAAAAAACGTTATATGGATTTATGAGTACTCGATTTGGATCAAAAATATCTATTTTGGAATTAATGTTGGTCGTTCACTTCATCTTAATACCAGCTTATAGATAAATTAAATTTCCATAAGTTAATAATTGAGTATCGGATAATATTGATTCTCATAAGGTGTATAGTTAAGTTTGTTAAACTTATATGTTAGGTTTTTTAATGAATAAAAAATAATTTAAAACATTAATCAATTTATAAAATGTCACACTTTTTACTTCGACTAACACCATGATTTAGCTGCTCTATATCTATTTTTCATTTTTTATCGATAATAATTTATACATCAAGTAAGGTTCATGCTCTCTCACTTTAATATATTATTGTCAATTATTTATCATGAGAATTTATAATAGAATATATAAAGCAATATAATATTTCTCTTATCTATAATGGTGTATTTCTTTAATTATTTAAGAATATGTATAAAAGACTGTAAAAACAAAGTTTGATGGCCATTCATTTTGTGTAAAAGCGAAATCGATTGTAACTTGACTTTAAGGGTGGTTCCTGGTTTGTAAAAATGTTTTAAGAACCCCCCATCTTGAATGCATATCGCATGAGCAGGACACACACACATTCACAATATGAAAATGAGCATAATACAAACAATATATTATAAAACCCACCCAACCCATCGACCCCATCTTCACCACTATCCCCTACTCCACTCAATTATATAACTATCCACTTAATTATTTAACTATCCACTCAATTATTAGGTGCAAATATATAAATGAAACTCAATTATATATTATCATGTCTCAACCGACTACCTTTTCTCCTTTATATTCTCGACAACCCCTCCCCCTCGCTACATTCACAAACCAACTCCTCCCCTTCGCAGCCTTCTTCCACACCCGAACTCCATCACCGGCGGCCCGCTTCCTTCACCCCGTCGCACTCACGGCAGTCCTACTCGGCGTACTCCGCAACCGTTGGAAGCCCGACAGAAACGTAGCTTTCGTTTCGTGTTCTATCATTCTCTCATGAATGATCTCCGGTATAATTCTTTTCGTTACCCGTTTCGATACATTACGGGTATCATTTCCGTTGATATCCCTACGGTTTCGCGACTCGCTCATGGTACGTTGTTATCACTTGATCATTGTGTAATTTACTGGTGTGCGTTTCTGCGATGTATGCGTGTATGTATATGTGTTGCTCGTATCTATATATATAGTGTTGTGTGTGCTGATGTGCGTGTATCAGTGTATGTATAGGTGTATGCGGGTAGTTATATGAGTATGTATGTATGTATGCTGCTGTTGTATGTATGTATGCTGCTGCGTATGTATGTATGCTGCTGTTTATGTATGTATGTATGCTGCTGTTGTATGTATGTGTGCTGCTGTTTGTGTATGTTGTATGCATAAGTGTGTGTGTGTGTATGTAACCGTGTATGTATATATGCTTGTATATGTGTGTATGTATGTGACCGTGAGTATATATGCTTGTATACGTGCGTGGGTATGTTGTGTATATATAGTGAGTGTGTATGTATATATATGTGTGTGTGCAGCCTGTGTATATGCATATATATTGTATGTGTGCGATGTATAGATATATCAAAAGTGTTTAGGCGCACGGGGGCAGGAAGTGCAGATATTGTATGTATGCGATTGTATGTATGATTCCATGCATGGTAGCACAACCAATGGTTGTTATTGTTATTTGTTTAATGTATGTTAGTAGATATAATATATAATATAAGTATGATCACATGGATGGTTGGCAGAATAATCGATGGTAGTAGGTTGGCACATGGGTACTATGTATGTGTATGGTACTGTTTCTGCAAGGTGAATATATATATGTGTGAATATGTGGACGACGTGTGTATGTAATTGTATGTGTGTGTGGTTGACCACAAAGGGAGGAGGAGATAGTATGGGTGTTTTCTGTCATGTGAATGTGTTATCTATGCATTGTGTGTGTATGTGCAAGTTGTATGTATTGGTGTCTGCTTGAGTATGAATGGGGAAAGTCGATAACCGACACCGAACCGAGACGCGAACGCGAAACCGAACAGTTGTTATATTTTTAAATTAATAATTTATATTAATTTTATGTACACGGAACGAAACACAGGTTAACTGAAATTCTAATCGTCGTGCGAACATTATTTCTTTGCAACACAATCAAGGTGAGTTTACAGCCCACTTTTACTTTATACTATTTTCGGGGGAGAGAAACATGCTGTTTTCATAAAACGTTACATTATATTGGATTGTTGTGATACTGCATATATATGATACTATGTTCGTATACTTTGCCCTTCGGTCCGTTACTACGGAAGTAGAAACGTGGAAACAATTTCATTCGGTCCGTTACTACGCAAGTAGAAACGTGGAAACAATTTCATTCGGTGCGTTACTACGCAAGTAGAAACGTCGCAAGTAGAAACGTGGAAACAATTTCATTTTCATTGATCAGTATTATTGTAATATCACCGGTTTACTAGTGTGATACCACTAAAGTCCTCACTCTCGAACCGTTAATGTATGTAGTATAGCGAGGCAATTCTGAGTAGATCTACTGGGTTTGACAAACCCCACCCGGCTAGTCGCGCTAGCACAACGTTCGTCAAACGGGTGTTTAATTGACCTAAGTTCTGTTGCTGTGACCTGGTATTCACAGCCGAGGCGTTCAGTTTCGATTGTCAGCTTCGGTTTGAACTTCATACACTGAGTAACTGGTTTAGTAGACTAGCTACCTACTGATATTACTTTGTTTACTGTATCGGTTTACTTTATGTTCTGTTTATCAAAACCTGTGAACTCACCAACCTTGTGTTGACACTTTAGCATGTTTCTTTCAGGTTCACAAGACGCGCACGATTAGGAGCATTCACTCATGCATATCTCACGTGGCTTATTTAATATTTTTCAGTAACTTCCATTTATTCGGTTTGCGCGTGTTGCGCCATTTAAACAATTAGATTTACTATGCTTCCGCAACTTCTGTTATGTTTACTTTAAAAACTTGGTCTTTGAAATATTAAACTTCAAAAATGAATATGTTTTACAATTAACGTGTCGTTTGGTGTAACTAATGGCTGAGATCCTGGAAGTCACACGCCTAACGGTAATACCCGTTTGTGGAAATTTGAGGGTGTGACAGATTGGTATCAGAGCCATTGGTTATAGCGAACTAAATTGACATTGCATCTCATTTGCATTGCATTTAGACTATAGCCGTTGCCTTAGTTACACGCATATAGACACGTTTAGCTTTGTTAGTTGGCTTTGTTTGCATGCCTTGCTGGTTTTTGCTTGCTTGAGAACTATTTGCTTTGACGTCTTCCTGTAAGTGTTCGTCTACAGGGATGGTGTTTTCTTATGCTATGTCTAAGGGAAAGGGCCGGTTCGTCCTGATCCCCTGTTGTTACCGCATGTTCTCTAGTACGGATGACTCCGAGTTACTGTGAGTCACGAGGAGGTTAATTACGATTAATGAATCATCGTACCTTTTACATCATACATTTCAAAGTTGAATGCGAAACCGTGGGTACCTTACTTGGATGGTCATCAGGAGCATATCTTGCCACTTGTTAAATGGTGTTCTAACTGATTCTTTCATACAACTCTGGTTAATCGACCCTCGATGTATAACTACATCTTTAATACCTCTACCATTGATAATCTCTGTACTTGACAGGTATGTTAGCACGGATAGGAGGAACCAGGGGTGACCATGCAAAGCAATTTCCATTACGGGTGCACACGTAATTGTAATTTGTCGTGCATGAAAGTCTGGTGAATTCAGTCGAGTATAACGGTCTAGTCAGTACAAATTTCCATTTCTACACTTTGAGACATGAGAGTCTTTATCCTCATAAACTTCACTATTGATATGAAATAATCCTTCATTTCTACTCGTATGAAAGTACTCATCTACCTCGAGCCTTAATGAGATTCATAATATGGCATTAGTCCTAGTCTCTATGAGACATTACCCTTTCTAACATCTCAGTGATCGTGCATACTATCCACGTACAATGTGCCAGATCTTCAAAAGTTGTAATAGAGTGGTGATACTCTCTACTCATTCAGTTCTTGTTCATTGGATTGATCATAAGACTTAGAATCTTGGTAATTTGAGCGTTCCAACATTCATTTCACTTAATATTTATCATGTTTAAGCGTACATTATATTTGCTTGCTCCCTAGTGGTGGGACACAATCGGAACCTACTTCTTAAGGTATTCATTCTCGAGATACCTTTTCCTTTAATTTCAAGACGAAATTCCCTTCAACAAGGGGATGTTGTCACAACTCTCGTGAAACCTGACATTCTGTGTCTTGGATTCGTTTTAGAAACCCTTGGAAAGCTTATCCCGGCTACGTTCCAGGTAACTGATTAGTTTGCTCACTAGTCACTTGTTGACGTTCATGTCCTAATTTTCGGGACGAAAATTCTTTCAACAAGGGGATAATGTGAAAACCCGAGTTTTCAGGTTAACGCTGTTAACCTTTTTGCGTTGTTTAAAAAAAAAATATTAATGTTATTAGGTGGATTGTATTATTGAATCCATACACCCTTCATATTAGTTAAACTTACTCCTTGAAAATTGTGTACTGACACAACAACTCTATAATAGTATACTCATTACTATCCAACCACTCTTCATACCCATTTATATATACATATAATTGTCTATCCACCTAACACACCTATGCACAAACATTATATAATATATATATATATATATATATATATTATTTATCCAAATTGCACATACACACGTATGAATAATTATGATATGCATTTCATTATACTATTCCACCATCACTCAAACATAACCATAATCTCCACTATCCTTAAAATATAAATATACATGCATCACAAGACCCCACCATCTTGAATGCATATCGCATGAGCAGGACACACACATTCACAATATGAAATGAGCATAATACAAACAATATTATTATAAAACCCACCCAACCCATCGACCCCATCTTCACCACTATCCCCTACTCCACTCAATTATATAACTATCCACTCAATTATTTAACTATCCACTCATTATTAGGTGCAAATATATAAATGAAACTCAATTATATTATCATGTCTCAACCGACTACCTTTTCTCCTTTATATTCTCGACAACCCCTCCCCCTCGGCTACATTCACAAAACCAACTCCTCCCCTTCGCAGCCTTCTTCCACACCCGAACTCCATCACCGGCGGCCCGCTTCCTTCACCCCGTCGCACTCCGGCAGTCCTACTCGGCGTACTCCGCAACCGTTGGAAGCCCGACAGAAACGTAGCTTTCGTTTCGTGTTCTATCATTCTCTCATGAATGATCTCCGGTATAATTCTTTCGTTACCCGTTTCGATACATTACGGTATCATTTCCGTTGATATCCCTACGGTTTCGCGACTCGCTCATGGTACGTTGTTATCACTTGATCATTGTGTAATTTACTGGTGTGCGTTTCTGCGATGTATGCGTGTATGTATATGTGTTGCTCGTATCTATATATATAGTGTTGTGTGTGCTGATGTGCGTGTATCAGTGTATGTATAGGTGTATGCGGGTAGTTATATGAGTATGTATGTATGTATGCTGCTGTTGTATGTATGTATGCTGCTGCGTATGTATGTATGCTGCTGTTTATGTATGTATGTATGCTGCTGTTGTATGTATGTGTGCTGCTGTTTGTGTATGTTGTATGCATAAGTGTGTGTGTGTGTATGTAACCGTGTATGTATATATGCTTGTATATGTGTGTATGTATGTGACCGTGAGTATATATGCTTGTATACGTGCGTGGGTATGTTGTGTATATATAGTGAGTGTGTATGTTATATATGTGTGTGTGCAGCCTGTGTATATGCATATATATTGTATGTGTGCGATGTATAGATATATCAAAAGTGTTTAGGCGCACGGGGGCAGGAAGTGCAGATATATGTATGTATGCGATTGTATGTATGATTCCATGCATGGTAGCAACAACCAATGGTTGTTATTGTTATTTGTTTAATGTATGTTAGTAGATAACAAACAAACAAACAAACATACCCAGTGTATCCGCTGGAGAGCAGGGTCTGGGAGGGGTATATGGTGGCATGTCTTTCCCCTATCTAGAAAGATAGAGAGACCGCTACCGAAGAGACCCCCGACTCGTTAACAAAGATGTTAGTAGATATAATATATAAATATAAGTATGATCACATGGATGGTTGGCAGAATGATCGATGGGTAGTAGGTTGGCACATGGGTACTATGTATGTGTATGGTACTGTTTCTGCAAGGTGAATATATATATGTGTGAATATGTGGACGACGTGTGTATGTAATTGTATGTGTGTGTGGTTTGACCACAAAGGGCGGAGGAGATAGTATGGGTGTTTTCTGTCATGTGAATGTGTTATCTATGCATTGTGTGTGTATGTGCAAGTTGTATGTATTGGTGTCTGCTTGAGTATGAATGGGGAAAGTCGATAACCGACACCGAACCGAGACGCGAACGCGAAACCGAACAGTTGTTATATTTTAAATTAATAATTTATATTAATTTTATGTACACGGAACGAAACACAGGTTAACTGAAATTCTAATCGTCGTGCGAACATTATTTCTTTGCAACGCAATCAAGGTGAGTTTACAGCCCCACTTTTACTTTATACTATTTTCGGGGGAGAGAAACATGTTGTTTTCATAAAACGTTACATTATATTGGATTGTTGTGATACTGCATATATATGATACTATGTTCGTATACTTTGCCCTTCGGTCCGTTACTACGGAAGTAGAAACGTGGAAACAATTTCATTCGGTCCGTTACTACGCAAGTAGAAACGTGGAAACAATTTCATTCGGTCCGTTACTACGCAAGTAGAAACGTCGCAAGTAGAAACGTGGAAACAATTTCATTTTCATTGATCAGTATTATTGTAATATCACCGGTTTACTAGTGTGATACCACTAAAGTCCTCACTCTCGAACCGTTAATGTATGTAGTATAGCGAGGCAATTCTGAGTAGATCTACTGGGTTTGACAAACCCCACCCGGGCTAGTCGCGCTAGCACAACGTTCGTCAAACGGGTGTTTAATTGACCTAAGTTCTGTTGCTGTGACCTGGTATTCACAGCCGAGGCGTTCAGTTTTCGATTGTCAGCTTCGGTTTGAACTTCATACACTGAGTAACTGGTTTAGTAGACTAGCTACCTACTGATATTACTTTGTTTACTGTATCGGTTTACTTTATGTTCTGTTTATCAAAACCTGTGAACTCACCAACCTTGTGTTGACACTTTAGCATGTTTCTTTCAGGTTCACAAGACGCGCACGATTAGGAGCATTCACTCATGCATATCTCACGTGGCTTATTTAATATTTTTCAGTAACTTCCATTATTCGGTTTGCGCGTGTTGCGCCATTTAAACAATTAAGATTTACTATGCTTCCGCAACTTCTGTTATGTTTACTTTAAAAACTTGGTCTTGGAATATTAAACTTCAAAATGAATTATGTTTTACAATTAACGTGTCGTTTGGTGTAACTAATGGCTGAGATCCTGGAAGTCACACGCCTAACGGTAATACCCCGTTTGTGGAAATTTGAGGGTGTGACACTTGGCTTCCGTCAAGACTTGTGTTGGACCAAAAGAACCAATGAGCCAAGATCAGGAAAACCTCTAAGTCCCACATGCCACTGCTACAACTGCTGAAGACTCCCATCAGTTGCAATGTTCTCTTGCTTGAATGTCAGACTCGAGAATATCTGAAGACTCTCATCAGCTATTGTGTTCTCTTGCTTGAATGTCAGACTCGAGAACATCTGAAGACTCTCATCAGCTATTGTGTTCTCTTGCTTGAATGTCAAACTCGAGAGCATCTTAGCTCCAGCCTTCTGCTGTTATGACAAAGTCTGAAGAACAAAGTATGAAGATCAAAGAACTGAAGAACATCAGCTGAAGAAGACTCCAAAGTACTGAAGACCAAGTACTGATGTCACACCCCCCGCTAAAGCGGAAACACGAGGAATGCGAGCTAGACGGGATCGTCATAACACATGGTATATGATAGAGTAGCAATAAAATATGATGACAAGCGTGTCATGACGACACCCGAACACAGTTGGAGACTTGTGTCGTGTATAATCAAGTTCACGACAGCATAGCCATAAGCACAACAAAATGATTACTAAAACATTGATAATAGCTTGTAATGTAATATCCCCGCATCACGGGAACAAGTGTACAAAAGATCATATTCATGTTCAAGCTTTACAAAAGTAATAATACAAATGCATCCTAGGGTCTCCTCTACAAGGCAGCACTCCTAGATCTTCAGTTCTCATTGTTACCTGAAAAATATGCTCAAAATGGTCAACAATAATGTTGGTGAGCTTCGCAGGTTTAAATTGTAAACTTGTAATTGATGCTGTATATTGTTTGTAGTGGAATACCGTGCATACAGTTATAAGTAAGCAAAATCACATACCATGAGTTTTATACAACCAAACCTAATGACGTACACAAAGAACTTGTCAGAATATATTCACCCCAGGCCCGTTCCTGGCAGTGTGATGGTACTCACAAGTAACCATCTGTCAAGGGTGGGGGTGTCAACCCAGTAGTACTACTAATACCTATCTGTTGGTTCCAACACCGGAATTAATGGTTGTAAGACAGTCCACACAGTAACATCATGTATGTATCAGATAAGTACTCACAAGACAGTATCACGTTGATTCCAAGTATAAAAATTGTATGTATAGTGTACAGCATTGAAAATGTGTGAGCATACTCTTCCCCCATGTTTGTAAAAGATTGAAACAATGTATAAGCGTAAAAGGGGCCACGAAACTCACTTGTTAGGTGGTATGTATGTCTGATGAAACTTCCCAACTTGTATGTTTGTATGAACAGTCAATCACCTATTGATAGTCATGTTAAGAATTAACCTTGTGGACTATTGTTAATAATATTGTTTAATTGAGTCGGGTCGTTTCGGTTCGGTCGTGAGTAGTACACACAAGCAGTCACACACATCTTAGACTAGATTGTTTTAAATAGTATGTGCCTGTTAATGGCGTTGATTTTAATCTTTGTGGTCAAGCTATGACACTTGATTATATTTTACTATCGTCGTGAGATCTCCGAAGAGGGGATCCACACACGCACTCACCATTAAGCCATACAGTGGGACCGGACGCACGACTGACACCCCATTCACGCGAGTGGACTTTCATTCGTACGAATTAGCTACTTTCGTACAATTGATCCTCCATTCGTGTGACTAAGCCTTCAGTCGTACCACGCAATACCAGTCGCACGACCCAACAGCCAACCACGCGACTTGAAGTCCCTCCGCGCGAATCAGCTTTATTCGCGCGAGAAGACCCCCTTTCGCGCGACAGGCGTCTGACCGTGCGATTTCACACACTCGCACACAATCCACATTCGCATAGTCCAGTCACGCGACAACCCTTGTCGCGTGACATCTCCAATCGCGTGACCTTCCTAATCGCGTGACAACTTCTGTTTCGCACCCACCGACAGTCGCGCGACACAACCGCGCGACTTGCCTATTCGCTCATGTCTCAAGTCGCACACATACCCAGTCGCACGCTAAACTCGCACACCCACATGCAGTCGCACGCCCCTCTCGCGCGCGACAACCCTTTTCGCGCCATCGGGAGTCGCGACGGCAGTGAGTTTCAGGTCGGCCTTCGGCTGCCCAATCGCGAGTGTTACCCAACCAGAACCTCCAGAACTCGTTTTCTAACCCATCTAGCCAAGAAACACGCTCAGAAACAAGACATGCAAGTCCACACGACCTCTTGTGCTCGGATGAACCCGAGCACCCGAAAACCCTCGAATGCCGCTGTAAAATCGAGTTATAAACGAGGTAGTGAGGTTATCTACCTGCTAGGAACTAGTATTCACGATGGTGCTCGAGATTTGAAGACGAAAACGTGAGAAATGGTCGGTTTTTGGTGTAGTTCTAGAGAGAGAGTAGAGAGAAAGATGAAGTGGTGAGAGGGTGAAAAGTGTGAAAAGTGGCTGGGAAGGGGTATTTATACCCAACCCAGTTTCTGAAAGTTTCAAGTTTAGTCCCCGCACTTTGCCCCGAGTTCCTAAATTTTGTTTCGGTTAAAAGCGTTATAATTTTTGTGTTGTTTTATTGATGATAAAATGTTATTAACGTTATTTATAATTTAAAAATGATTTTATTCGTGAAAATTATCTTATTATAAAAATGACGTGTTTAGTGTTAATGGGGCAAATCTTGGAGAATGTCATAAGATAATGACAAGTCAAGCAACGATACTACACATATGAGGGCAATTAAGTAAAGCAAATATGGTATTCACATAGTGGGTTTGTCAAAATGAGGAATGTCTGTTAACAAAGGCTAAGTAAAACACGTTAAATGACGGACCTTTGGTGACGGATGTCACAGTATCCCCCAGTTGAGGGAATTTCGTCCCGAAATTCAACTGGTGCTAGGCCCTAGAACGTCATCCGCGAATAAATGTGGATATTTGAGTTTCATCTGATCTTCACGTTCCCATGTAAACTCTGGCCCTCGTTTGGAATTCCATCTCACACGGACGATAGGTATCTTGCTGCGCCTTAGCTTTTTGACCTTTCGGTCCATGACCTCAATAGGTTCTTCAATAAAATGAAGCTTTTCGTCGATCTTGATTTCCTCAATTGGTACGTGTAAAGACTCGTCTGCCAAACACTTTTTGAGGTTCGACACGTGAAAAGTATCATGCACACCGCTAAGTTCTTGTGGCAACCTCAATCGGTAAGCCACCGGACCGATTCTTTCTGTAATCTCGAATGGTCCTACGTATCGAGGGGCTAACTTCCCTTTCTTACCAAATCGTACGATCCCTTTCCAAGGAGAGACCTTGAGTAAGACATGATCCCCAACATTGAATTCTAGAGGCTTCCGACGGTTGTCGGCATAGCTCTTTTGGCGATCTCTAGCTGCTTTAAGTCGGTCTTTGATTTGGAAGATCTTATCAGTGGTTTCTTGAATGATCTCTGGGCCCGTAAGCTGGCTTTCACCAACTTCAGCCCAACAAACTGGTGATCTACATTTCCGTCCATACAACGCTTCGAATGGTGCGCATCCAATGCTTGTGTGATAGCTGTTGTTGTAGGAGAACTCAATCAGCGGTAGATGAGTGTCCCAGCTGCCACCAAAATCAATGACACATGCCCTCAGCATATCCTCAAGCGTCTGTATCGTTCGTTCGCTTTGGCCGTCGGTCTGGGGGTGATAGGCTGTACTCATGTCTAACCGAGTGCCCATCGCTTTCTGTAACGTCTGCCAAAAGCGTGAAGTAAATCGACTGTCTCGGTCGGATATGATTGACACCGGCACCCCGTGCCGTGTCACGACCTCTTTGATGTACATCCTTGCCAGCTTATCCATCTTGTAGTCTTCTCGGATAGGCAAGAAGTGAGCGGATTTTGTCATTCGATCCACCACGACCCATATCGAGTCGTGCCCACTTGGCGTTCTTGGGAGTTTGGTAATAAAATCCATGGTGATGTTCTCCCATTTCCATTCGGGAATCTCAGGTTGTTGCAGTAATCCCGATGGTTTCTGGTGTTCAGCCTTGACCTTTGAACAAGTCAAACATTTGCTCACATATATGGCGACATCTTTCTTCATACCAGGCCACCAGTATAGTTCTTTCAGATCGTGGTACATCTTGTCTGCACCAGGATGAACAGAGTATCGTGTCTTGTGTGCTTCATCCATGACTAACGTACGTACACTTCCCCATCTGGGGACCCATATACGATCTATGAAGTAATGAACGCCGTCATCCTTGCGAGTCATTTGTTTATCCAACCCTCGGAACTCTTCCCCCGCAAGGTTCTCATCTTTCAACGCCTCGTTTTGTGCTAATTGAATCTGAGCCTTTAAATTAGTTTGAATAGTCAAACCTAGCGCTCGAGCACGTAATGGTTTCACACGTTCTTTGCGGCTTAATGCATCAGCCACCACGTTAGCTTTCCCGGGATGATACCGGATTTCACAATCGTAGTCGCTAAGCAGTTCTACCCAGCGTCGCTGCCGCATGTTAAGTTCTTTCTGGTTCATGATGTGTTGAAGGCTCTTATGGTCCGTGTAGATGATGCATTTGGTTCCATATAGATAATGCCTCCATATCTTGAGTGCAAATACTACGGCACCCAACTCCAAATCGTGAGTTGTGTAGTTCTTTTCATGCACCTTGAGTTGTCGCGAAGCGTAAGCAATTACCTTATCTTTCTGCATCAGTACACAACCCAAGCCTTGATGTGAAGCGTCACAGTACACCACAAAATCATCAGTTCCGTCTGGGAGGGACAATATCGGTGCGTTGCACAACTTCTCCTTCAATGTTTGGAACGCTTGTTCTTGTGCTTTCCCCCAATCGAACTTCTTGTCTTTCTGGGTCAACAATGTCAGTGGTTGGGCAATCTTGGAGAAATTGGCAATGAAGCGTCGATAGTATCCGGCCAATCCCAAGAATTGCCGTATTTCTGAGGGTGTTTGGGGAGTATCCCACTTCTTTACAGCTTCAATCTTACCGGGGTCCACATGAATTCCATTTTCGTTTACTACATGACCCAAGAACTTCACTTCTCGAAGCCAGAATTCACACTTCGAGAACTTGGCGAAAAGTTTCTCTTCCTTCAACAGTTCTAGAATTGCTTGGAGATGTTTTTCGTGATCCTCCTTTGAACGAGAATAGATGAGTATGTCGTCTATGAACACAATCACGAACTTATCAAGATAAGGCTTACACACCCGATTCATCAGATCCATAAAGACAGCTGGTGCGTTGGTCAATCCGAACGGCATGACCAAGAACTCATAGTGCCCGTAACGAGTTCTGAATGCTGTCTTTGGGATATCGTCCTCGAATACTCTGAGTTGATGATAACCAGATCGAAGGTCGATCTTAGAGAAATACGAGGCTCCTTGCAACTGATCGAACAGGTCGTCGATTCTGGGGAGAGGATACCGATTCTTCACGGTCAATTTGTTCAGCTCCCTGTAGTCGATACACATACGGAACGACCCATCCTTCTTCTTGACAAATAACACCGGTGCTCCCCACGGTGATTGACTCGGTCGGATGAAACCCTTCTCCAGTAGTTCCTGTAGTTGGCTGGATAACTCTTGCATCTCTGAGGGTGCTAACCGATAAGGTGTCTTTGCTACCGGTGTAGCTCCAGGAACCAGCTCTATATGGAATTCCACCTGTCGTGGAGGAGGCAATCCAGACAAATCATCAGGGAACACCTCCGGATAATCCCGTACGATTGGAATGTCTGCCAAGTTGGTCTCTTCCTCTTTCTTTTCCACGATGTGAGCCAGAAAAGTGTAACACTGCTTCCGTAAACTTCGGCGGGCTTTCATGCAAGAAATGAGCTTCAGTGTTCTTCCCGGTCGTTCTCCTTGAATCTTGAGTACCTCCCCGTTTGGCATGGGGATTCGTACTACTTTCTCCCGACAAACAATCTCGGCTCCATGATTCGACAACCAATCCATACCCACTATCACATCGAAGCTGCCTAACTCGAATGGTATTAGATCTATGCTAAAGGCCTGGTCTTCTAACATTAAGGTGCAATTCTTAATAATCTCGTCTGCTTGTTCAACCCTACCATTGGCCATTTCTATGGAGTAACTAGTTTCTAGCCTACTAGTACTTAAATCAAGCATATGCACGAACTCAGAGGATATAAAGCTATTGTCTGCCCCAGTATCAAACAGTATGGATGCAAAATGGTGATTGAGCAGATACGTACCCGTAACAACGTTCGGGTCCTGTCGGGCATCGTTAGCTCCAATGACAAATGCGCGTCCCCGTGCAGCAGTTCCTTGGTTTCCATGACCTTGAGCGCCCGCTATGGCCATCACTTGCTGTTGATTATCCCCCTGTTGACCCGGTGCCCTGTTCAGTCGGGGGCACATGTTTCTGAAGTGACCCGGATTTCCACATTCGTAACAGACTCTGGCATTCCCGCGGGGTTAACCGCGTTGACGGGTGCAACCAGATTCGGTGCCACTCTACAATCTCTTGCTAGGTGCCCCGGGCGCCTACAGTTTGCGCACACCCGGCACTGCGTCTCTGGGGGATGGTGATAGCTGCATCTGTCACATTTGGGATATGGCCCAACATATTCCCTCCTCCCTTGAGTCACGGCCGCAAAGTTTCTGGTGACCTTGGCCCTTTTATCAGATTTACCGGCACTCGACCGGCTTGTTTCCCCAGCATCCTTTCGCTTCTCTGCTCCCTTGCCCAATACCCCTGTTCGTACCATCTCATCGGTCAGAGCGCCAGCCTTCAGAATTGCGCTCTGAATCGTAGGAGGAGCAGCTGCAGTTACCATTGCCCGTATTTGAGGCGCAAGCCCCCAAATGTACCTCTCAATCCTCTTAGATTCCGGAGTGACCAGGTGTGGGACTAGTCTAGCCAACTCGTGGAATCGGTCAGTGTAAGCTGCATGCCCCGCCCCCACCATGGCATGATTCCAGAACTTATGCTCCAGCTTTTGCATCTCGTTGTGAGGGCAGTACTCCTCAGTAATCAAGCCTTAAATTCGTCCCAGGTCATCTGCATCGCAGATTCCCTTCCTCTCGCTTGAACCTGAGTATTCCACCAGGTTAGTGCTCTGCCCTGCAGAGAGCACGTAACATATTTGATCTTTTGACTATCGAGGCATTCGCTGATGTCGATCACAGCCTCCATTTTCTCGAGCCATCTGATCAGGGCTATCGCCCCACCTTTCCCGTCGAATTCACGGGGCTTACAGGCCACAAACTCCTTGTAAGAACAGCCCCGTTTAGTATTAGCAACCCCAGTTCCATTACCGGCCGTTCCACCATCTCCGGTCTCTTGATTGCTTTCATTCCCATTCGTGTTCCCATTACCCCCGTTCTCGTTACCACCATCCCCATGGGAGTGGTTTTGCTGTTGCAGAGCGTCGCTCACTTGAGCTACAATAGTGGGAATCAAGGCAGTCAGTTGTTGAGCAATTAGGGCTGCCATGTCAGGGTTTTCAGTCCCTTGAGTATTGCCAATAGGGCCCTCATTTCCTCCTGAAGATCTGCCTCTGCCTCTGCCTCTGCCTCTCGGGGCTTCACTTCCGCTACTACTTCTGCGGTTAGATCTTCGAGGCGGCATGTTCTATTCATAAAAGAGGTAACATATAAGCTTTAGTCACCTTATGATAATCAAGTACTCCACTTATCAGTTCCAACGTTCGATGCTCCGGTCAGTCAAGACCACCATGCAACCATTTTAAGCATATTCTCGGTATACCGGTGGTGTTTATATATAGGGTTCCCCGCAGCGTTCCCACCACACCCACGATGTACCGAGAATGATGCCTAATCCGGTTACATGACATCCGACCTTCCTTTACATCATAATCCATCCAGTCAACTGAGAGTCCAAGCATGTAATCACGTATAGTCTAGCGAAGGTTGTCTATCATGCGTCCTTAAAAGGACTCAGACATAGCCTCGTCGGGTCGGTCTCTCAGTGTATGAGGCCAGGCGCAATGTAAGATCTGTGACGATCTGTTCGGGTTTCGATTCCCGAATTTAGTTATGATAACTCGGCGCACAGAGGGAACGGAAGATCCAATAGGAAGCACCTTATCAGTGACGAGCACAAGGCTCAAGCACAAGGTGAAGGATAACATAACAGAAGGATAATCAATCATGTAAGGAGGAACACATACACGAGATATATAAATGCACACAAGCTCAAGCATGCAAATCTACATGAAGGTTCCTAGGTTATAGTCTAGGTCAAGTGTTATTGCCTAATTCTCTATAACCAATGGCTCTGATACCAGTCTGTCACACCCCCCGCTAAAGCGGAAACACGAGGAATGCGAGCTAGACGGGATCGTCATAACACATGGTATATGATAGAGTAGCAATAAAATATGATGACAAGCGTGTCATGACGACACCCGAACACAGTTGGAGACTTGTGTCATGTATAATCAAGTTCACGACAGCATAGCCATAAGCACAACAAAATGATTACTAAAACATTGATAATAGCTTGTAATGTAATATCCCCGCATCACGGGAACAAGTGTACAAAAGATCATATTCATGTTCAAGCTTTACAAAAGTAATAATACAAATGCATCCTAGGGTCTCCTCTACAAGGCAGCACTCCTAGATCTTCAGTTCTCATTGTTACCTGAAAAATATGCTCAAAATGGTCAACAATAATGTTGGTGAGCTTCGCAGGTTTAAATTGTAAACTTGTAATTGATGCTGTATATTGTTTGTAGTGGAATACCGTGCATACAGTTATAAGTAAGCAAAATCACATACCATGAGTTTTATACAACCAAACCTAATGACGTACACAAAGAACTTGTCAGAATATATTCACCCCAGGCCCGTTCCTGGCAGTGTGATGGTACTCACAAGTAACCATCTGTCAAGGGTGGGGGTGTCAACCCAGTAGTACTACTAATACCTATCTGTTGGTTCCAACACCGGAATTAATGGTTGTAAGACAGTCCACACAGTAACATCATGTATGTATCAGATAAGTACTCACAAGACAGTATCACGTTGATTCCAAGTATAAAATTGTATGTATAGTGTACAGCATTGAAAATGTGTGAGCATACTCTTCCCCCATGTTTGTAAAAGATTGAAACAATGTATAAGCGTAAAAGGGGCCACGAAACTCACTTGTTAGGTGGTATGTATGTCTGATGAAACTTCCCAACTTGTATGTTTGTATGAACAGTCAATCACCTATTGATAGTCATGTTAAGAATTAACCTTGTGGACTATTGTTAATAATATTGTTTAATTGAGTCGGGTCGTTTCGGTTCGGTCGTGAGTAGTACACACAAGCAGTCACACACATCTTAGACTAGATTGTTTTAAATAGTACGTGCCTGTTAATGGCGTTGATTTTAATCTTTGTGGTCAAGCTATGACACTTGATTATATTTTACTATCGTCGTGAGATCTCCGAAGAGGGGATCCACACACGCACTCACCATTAAGCCATACAGTGGGACCGGACGCACGACTGACACCCCATTCACGCGAGTGGACTTTCATTCGTACGAATTAGCTACTTTCGTACAATTGATCCTCCATTCGTGTGACTAAGCCTTCAGTCGTACCACGCAATACCAGTCGCACGACCCAACAGCCAACCACGCGACTTGAAGTCCCTCCGCGCGAATCAGCTTTATTCGCGCGAGAAGACCCCCTTTCGCGCGACAGGCGTCTGACCGTGCGATTTCACACACTCGCACACAATCCACATTCGCATAGTCCAGTCACGCGACAACCCTTGTCGCGTGACATCTCCAATCGCGTGACCTTCCTAATCGCGTGACAACTTCTGTTTCGCACCCACCGACAGTCGCGCGACACAACCGCGCGACTTGCCTATTCGCTCATGTCTCAAGTCGCACACATACCCAGTCGCACGCTAAACTCGCACACCCACATGCAGTCGCACGCCCCTCTCGCGCGCGACAACCCTTTTCGCGCCATCGGGAGTCGCGACGGCAGTGAGTTTCAGGTCGGCCTTCGGCTGCCCAATCGCGAGTGTTACCCAACCAGAACCTCCAGAACTCGTTTTCTAACCCATCTAGCCAAGAAACACGCTCAGAAACAAGACATGCAAGTCCACACGACCTCTTGTGCTCGGATGAACCCGAGCACCCGAAAACCCTCGAATGCAGCTGTAAAATCGAGTTATAAACGAGGTAGTGAGGTTATCTACCTGCTAGGAACTAGTATTCACGATGGTGCTCGAGATTTGAAGACGAAACGTGAGAAATGGTCGGTTTTTGGTGTAGTTCTAGAGAGAGAGTAGAGAGAAAGATGAAGTGGTGAGAGGGTGAAAAGTGTGAAAAGTGGCTGGGAAGGGGTATTTATACCCAACCCAGTTTCTGAAAGTTTCAAGTTTAGTCCCCGCACTTTGCCCCGAGTTCCTAAATTTTGTTTCGGTTAAAAGCGTTATAATTTTTGTGTTGTTTTATTGACGATAAAATGTTATTAACGTTATTTATAATTTAAAAATGATTTTATTCGTGAAAATTATCTTATTATAAAAATGACGTGTTTAGTGTTAATGGGGCAAATCTTGGAGAATGTCATAAGATAATGACAAGTCAAGCAACGATACTACACATATGAGGGCAATTAAGTAAAGCAAATATGGTATTCACATAGTGGGTTTGTCAAAATGAGGAATGTCTGTTAACAAAGGCTAAGTAAAACACGTTAAATGACGGACCTTTGGTGACGGATGTCACAACTGAAGTCTGAAGTACTGATCTTACAAGTACTGAAGACTTCAAGTACTGAAGACAAGTACTGAAGAATCAAAAGCTGAAGAACTAAAGAACTGAAGACCTTCTACTGAAGCACAAAGTCTGAAGACAAAGATTGAAGACAACAACTGATGATATCTACTGAAGTCATCAGTTGTTATATCATCTGAAGCCAAATCTGAAGACCAAGTACTGAAGACTCAGAGTTTGTCACAACAACTGAAGAAGTCTCTTCAGTTGTTGTGGTGGTTTTTCTTTTTCAGTAGTTATTTCATTTCAGTAGTTGTACAACAACTGAAGAGCATGTTCTTCAGTTGTTATAGTATCAGTAGTTATAAACGACTGAAGAGCTTGTTCTTCAGTCGTTGTAGGATTTCAGTAGTTTACTTGTGTCAGCACTTAGGAACTTTTGTAAGAAGATGTCAGTTGTTGACATCTTCAGTAGTTTTATGTTTTTGTCAGTTGTAATTTGAATATTCAGTGATGTCAGAAAAAGGACATCAACCCATCCTTTTGCCGCCTATAAAAGGATGGGTAACCATACTGTTTTAATTGCCGAAACGTGCGACCAATAGAACATTTATTGCTTCGCAGAACTCTTCTCTCTCTATGTTTATGCTTTAATTGCAATATCTTTTATGTTCTTGCTTTAATTGCTAATTAATGTGCTAAATCCGCTGCAAACATAATCTAATTGATCAACACGAGAGGCTGAGATCCTGTCAACTTGGACCTTTATTTCCACTTGGTTAGATGTTACAATGCCTTCTTCAAAACGTCCCAAGATGTTATGTAATTAGTCGACCTCGGATGGAGGTTCTGAAACAATGTTATATTCGGTGCCAAAAGATGCAAGAGGGGTAATGGTTTTAGTTTGATCTTTAGCATTTTAGTTTTGGTTTTCGAGTAGAATAATATTTATTAACTTATATCAGTAGAGTTATTAACTTATTACTCGTTGCTTGAAAGTGATGGGGTGTTCGCAGGAGTCGCAAAACTTTATATTTGGTATCGAAAAGCACCTACCCTGAAGATGATACTTAAATTACAGGTTTGAAGTATTTGTCAAAAAAATACTTTTTAAAAATAGTCGCCATCCGTGAGACTCGAACCCACGACCACGTGGTTAAAAGCCACGCGCTCTACCAACTGAGCTAGAACGGCTATCTGTTTTTATGGCTACAATAATTATTGATAACGCACCGAATACATTACGTCTGCGGCATGCTAACTTCCGAGCTAAATAATCGCTCTATGATATGATTGTAAACATTACAAATTAAAAAAATAGGACAATGATTTATAACCTCTTTAAATGAATCCCTCAAGTTGTATGTATCTCAATATATTTGATTATGTCAAAACAATATTGTTACTTCGGTTAGGTTAGATGTTTAAAAAAACTGATTCCTGAACTAAGGCTAGCAAACCAACACGAATCGACACCAGCACTGAAACCAATTTGGCAAGAAGGTTGGGCAGAAATGAACAGTCGGCTTTGTAATCGGTTTGTAATATGCCTCGTTCAAACCAAATAACCTAGATCAAATCGGTTAGAACTTGTCAAAAACCAAAATTGATACGTTTTTCTTTCCAAAATACAGGTTCCACCAAAAACTGCTTTTGACTTTCTTTCATCCAAACAAGAACCGGTTTGGAAAATAGCTAAACTTGAGGTTCTAGCCTGAGATAGCAGACTATGAAAGGTCTTAGTGTACTCGAGTATTGATTCGAACAAAGAACTATAATTATCATCCATCTTTGATCAAGTATTGAAGTACAATATAATTCTAAATTAAAGAAGACAAAAGAGTTGAACCTTTATAAACCTGGTTGCAAAAATTTACAAAGATAATAAATGCTACATCCTATGGTTCTTGACAGCCGGACCAAAAGTACACAAAAGAATACAAAAATTATTGATACCACTGGAAAAAAATATCAAAAACCAAAACACAAACAGACGACAACATCTAACATCTAAACAAATGAATATGCATCATAGCAGTTTTTCTTTTTCTTTTTAATTAATTAAAAAGATAATTAAATTGGTAATATATCTGCCATTCTAGCTTTGGCATCTTCTGGAACTTCCCTTCCAGGGACTTGGACCTTTAGAAGATTGTAATACCTACAACGGATCGAACACAAGTCAATCATAGTGCACCAAAGCTTTTACGGTTAGGACATTTCAAATTGCTCGCAGCTTAAAACTTGCTCAAAAAACACCCTCAAACCAGGCGGTATTATTTTCGACCTCAGCCGAGGTGAGCTCGCTTGTCAGCTCTTAGGCTCACTCAAGGTAAGTAGACCGATTATGAAGCACAAGTGCCCAACTTTTATAGGGCAAAAAAAACACCAGCAGTGGATGTTATATGTATTCGTATGTGCAAGAAATATTACTTTTTTATATATCGACCCCTATGTGCAAGAAATGATATTTTTTGCTGATTAATCTATCTACATGTGCAAGAACTATAAAAACATTAAAATTTTAAAGCTCTATGAGCTGGCTCGAGCTTTATCCGAGCCGAGCTCAAACTCAAATTTCAGCTCCTATAGATTTCCTGAGCCGGAGCTGAACCTGGCTCAGCTTGGCTCACTAAGCAGCCATATTCATAGTAAACCAATATGTAATGAAACTGAGATAAGTACAGAAACAATCAGACATACTCTATGGGATGGTATAAACGGTCATGCTCGGTAATGAAGGCAAGCACCGCCTACAAATAAAAATAAAAATAAAATATAAAAAAATGTTAAGTCATTTTCCAAAAAATAGCTAGATTTGGTTGAGAAAATGTTTGTTTGCAGAGATGTTACCTCAACTGGCATGTTGAGCAGCTCATAGTAAGTTCGGACATGATCTAATCTAGTTCGCACAGATTCACTATCGATTGAGGGTATCGCAGACAGTGCCTGTTAAATAAACAAATATTTAAATTCTTAGATACAGTTTAGATAAATTTACACAAGATCATATACAACTCAGAAAGAAATGATAAACCTGTTCTAGCGCAATCGTATTCCTACATATCTGCTGAACGCCAAAAAGGTTGATGCGTTTCATCTCCGCCAAAGCCTAAAAAATATATGGACATTTTTGCATATTGGAACTGTAAAAATAAGAAATATATTATTAGATATGTGGTGTAGTAAAACCTTGATGGATGCATGTGATGCAACAGCACATATTCCACCAAATATGTAGTTCCGTTTGTTTGGAGCAATGAAAGGAGCAATTACTTCGTCTCTACGAGTTATCTATGGCATGAAAAGATATAATTAAAATGTTGAAAAGATATATATGTAAAATTGGGAGTAAAAATTACAAAACAAGGCTTGCCTGGGTGATTAAAGATATGATATAATCATCAGGTTCCTCAGCATCTTGGTCCTCCAAGTATTCCCTTGTTGCCATCACCTGTTAAAATGCAACATTGAAATGTTAAAGATAACTGATCATTTAATGGTCTCAAATAATTTATTTGGTTAAAATTTTGACAAACCTGCATATTAAAAACTGTTTCTAATTGCATTTCTACACGTAAAACCTTGAGGCAATCGATTGCCAGCTTTCTGTAATCCTCAGCATATGATGCTAGATCCTTAGGAGGTAAACTGCTATTTCGTTTATGATGGAAAGGTGCCGGTTTCACATCATATTCTGTTTGCTCAGACGCTTTTGCTGATGCATTCCCAAACCTGAATGGACCACAATCAATCTCACAAGTATCTTGTAGCGATTGCTAATAGGTAAATTGGTAACTTTTTTGGGCTGTAATTTACATTATGTAGATATTTCCTTTGCTAGTAATTAAGAAACAGAAACAAATTTAAATGATTTCAATTTGCATACTCTATTTAAGTCAACAATTACTGACAGCATTAAAACTAATTATGAAGAAATTTATCTCATCATTTTCAGAACATGTGTCAACCAATATCTGAATTTAGGTCAAATACTGCATTTGTGCACTTACATTTCCTTTCGTTTCTTATTTATATATGATATTGAAGACTATTAGTGTGAATCTATCTATCGTCACAACTATTAAGTCAAAAGCTAGAACTGAAAACGTTGAACAATACAAATCAATCAAATATATCCTCAGACTATCACTAAGCCAAAATCATATAGCTTAGCACCCTCCGCCCATGAAAAATGTAAGTGATTTAGAGATATTCATATCAGTGTTGTTGCTCCTTTCTTAGTAAAACATTAAACTCAGATACTTAACTGGCCCCCCTAAGATATCTTTTTAAAAGTTACTAAGAGCCCATGGCCTTGTAGCCTAGCGGCATTGGTGATCCCCCACCCTATGGGTTCAAACTTTGCAAGTACATATAAAATAGGTGGTATTTAGGAGCAAAAAATGATGTTAAAAGGAGTTGCTAAGATATTGATATCCTTATTTTTCGAAATTAAGAGTTAATGAAATTGGTGAAAATACATATAAAATTAATAAATGTCTTTACTTTTCAAAAAATAAGTCCAGTTAAATACGAACTTGCCTTTCTATAGAATCTGCAATGTACTCCAATGAATCACTAAGGGATGCCAACAATACAAGTTTGTTGTTATCACGAATCAAAGACTCCTGCAAAAACAAATCAATTGTAAGTGCCTACTTATACACAACTAGAGCTCTAGACTATAACGGTTAAAGCGTGCACGTTACAGTCAAGTAGGGGTATTCGTAAACTGTTGAAACCAAGCAAACCAAACCAGATCAGCCGGTTTGAGATTTCTACGGTTCAGTTTTGGAAGTTTAACGATCCAGCTGATTGTTTGCTTGTTTTTATTTTTTATTTCCAAAATATGCAGTATGTAATTATGTATAATGTACATATATAATATTCATGAACCATCTTTATTATTTTAAAATTCTAATACTAACTTATGATTTTAAAAATATAGATAAAAAAATTGGTTCGAACCGTCAAATAACTAAAACTGGCTGGTACGGCTGAGTGCTGACCCCACCCAACACAGTCCATTTGGTTTGTCATTTCCAGAAACCGGGGTTAGTGATTCAGCCTAGAATTTTAGTCAAAACTGGACTTTGAACACACCTACGTGTAAATTATCAAGTGTGAAAGATACAGTTTCTAATAGCCTTCCAATTGTAATAGAACAGTCAAAAACCAAAGAACAATTATTAAGCGTCACAGAAACAGAATCTGCAAACATTTTATAAAGAATATAAATGACCTGTTTTATTGGTCTCAGTTTCATCAACAATTCACTAATTTGCAGAGCAACACCATCAGTTTCAGCATCAGCAATATGGCTATCTGCATTTGCTTGGGCATGTGAAGTTGGCAAAAAAGCACTTGCCGGATCACGTCTCATCAGATTTTCAACATCATGTCTTCCGATAAGCATATAACTTTGCTTCTCAAGAACTGCCTGATAATATAACCAACCACACAAAACTAATGAACATTACCAATGAAAACATGAAATTATCACATGACTCGTACATTAATAAATGAAATAAAAACTATCAGTGGGCAAATAAAGAGAAAGAAAGTAAAGAATTAGTCATGCCTCGGTGTATGATGTGCGGCATCTTTCATATGTTCGTTCGAGGAATGTTTGCACATATTTCACAAGGTCACCAGCAAACTTTGGCATTGCTTGTGCCCATCCAAGAACCTACAATTATGATATGCAAGTTTAAGCAAAATAGTAGAACCAACATCATTGATATGATCCTGAAAAAAAGAAGAAAAACTTTTAAAGCAAAGAAGCCTGCCTCTTTAGCCAGAAAATCTATGGTCAGAAGTCCTTGTAACACAGGCCGTCCCTTAGAAACTGACGATGTGTATACAGCTGTAGGATTTGCTCGTGGGCGAAATGCAGCTGGACCTACAAAAGAACAAGAATTTCTGGTGTCAAACATTAAAGATTAGTTTGCATTATGACCATACAGGCTACTTTAAAATTAAATATTTGGAAAAGACTGTAATCCAAACCCCAAAAAAAAGAAGTAATAAGCAAAAAAATAATATAGTATCAATGCCCATCATGGACAAAATGTCAAACATTGAACTTTATATTCATTCCGTTCAAAAACTCATAGAAACTAAGCATACTTGATATTGCCTGTTGCACGCCTTTTCTGTAATCAACAAACATAGTCGGCAGAAAGTGATCTTTTACAAAGTTCTCAAGAAAAGCCAGCAATCCATCATTTCTGCAACATAAGAGTGATGGTGCATAAATATATAGAAGTAAACATTAATAGTGCATGATACACTGAAACATGGAATCAGCAACAAACTTACCCTAGTTGAGAATACTTTTGAGGCAGCATTGAAGCGATTTTATCTGTAAACTGCAAATGCAATAAAGGTCAAAAGTTCAAAACTACTGCATGCTGCACAACTAAAAAAATTAGAACAGATCAAAGATCTGAAGTGGGTCAAACAGTCAAACCTGTAAAACAGGTCGGTATACAGATGCTGCTAGGTAAATTCCTTGCTCTGGTAGGACAGAAGCTGAACCGTAACCTTCTTGGACATTTTGACCTTTTCTATTTCGTCCTTGGCGAATCAAATCTGCACCTGACATTAGTTAGATTTACCAAACCATAACCATAACCATAGCCAGTAAATCTCATCCATAGCCAAGCTATTAATGTTTAGTTAGATTAACCAAACCAGAGTTAAACTCAGGGAAGTTTAGCAAAATAGCATATATAAGGCAAAGAGCATAGTCTCACATACCCTGGCTGGGAACTGAAGCATCAGTGAAGCGAAAGGCAAATGAAAGGCCATCTTCTGACTTATCACTGCAACCACAATTCATAATATTCTTTATTCAATATTCTCTCGGTATACTAAAAAAGATAATAATTAAACTGCAGGTTGTTTGCCTCTTTTCTTTTGAAGGAGACTTGCTTGCAAGTCTAGCTGTTTGAACAGCCGCATCAGCCGATGCAGCTTCGGGAGTTGCTCTCAGAATCTCACATATTAGTTGCTGACATTCACTCTGTAATTTTTGCAGTGCAGCTTAGCATTAGGACAACATTAATATTCAAAAACTGTAAATAAGTAGCCAAACTGTAAAATCAACTACCTGTAGAACCGTCATGGAAAAGCCAATTGTGTAGCCACCTGTGGCCTGAGATGCTTCAGAATCAGGGTTCCCAGACATCACACCTGCCATAGACTTTGATGTACTCGTGTGTCCTTGTTGAGAAGATTTTGATTCAAGCAACTCCCCGACAACAACATGGTTTTCTGAAAAATATAACAAGTAGATAACAATGTCAAATGAAAAATATAGTGAGTGGTGCACAGACATACACACAGAACAAAGACCATCAAGGTTACTTATACGAACCAAATATTCGAACAATTGTATCTAGAATAAAATCAAGAAGTTCCTTAGCTGCACATTGTACTGCACCCATTGGAGCCATGACAGGTGTCACAGGGCTGACTGCCATTAGTGATACAGCAAATGATGTCCCATTTTTATGTTTTTCTTTCTGTAACTGTCCTTTTACATACTCGAGACCTGTTGTAGCAGTTCGAGCAGCATGACCCACACCAGGCCTAGAAGAATTTATATATTCTGCCTGAGCTTTAATCTTTGACGTGATGATTTCATGAATTGTTGGTCTTAACCTTTGGCTGTACATGAAGTATATAAGATTCAGTATTGGCATGATATTTATAAGATATATCAAAAGGATTAGAAAAGAGAATACAAAGATAAACTGAATACCAGATTATAGCACCACCAGCTGCAACTTTGTCAAGCATGCAAAGGCACTCAACCATAGTCTGCAGATACTTTACATGAAGAGGAGATTCACTTTTTCTCATTGTTTCCTACAAATAGAAACCCATTATTATATTATTAGAGAAGATATACTCTTTTCAATTTTATAAGTGAGGTTATATATCATGCACAGTCCATACAACAAATTCATCAGGAGTGGATTCTAAAAGCCATGGTGGAAGACGAGGAATATTCTTTGTATCCTTTCCAGTAATGTCAGCACCATCATGAATGTCATCATCATCATGGCCATCATATGAAGAACTGAAATAGATTGAAACAGAAACATGAGATTATATTATCCATGTGTTCTAAAGTGGTTCATAGTTGAAAAAGGATCCGCAATTAAATCACCAACATATAAAGATTTTTGCATAAAGTTCCATTAAGAACTAAGACTTGATCTTACCCTCCATCAACAGAACTAGCAAAACCAGATGCACCAGCATGGCTGTCACCTTTTAGCAATCTAGTTCTCCGTGAGAGAGAGTGGGAATTATTCATTGAAAATGCAGCAACGATAGTGGTTGGTATAGCATCATCCTTCTCATTCATACTAGGGGTAGCTGAACTGCACTAAAAAATTATCAGTTCTAAAAGATCAAACTTGTAATTGTATTCTTTATTACTATATTGTTGCTCTCAAAATCCTTAAATCAATGATAAAATCACAATTAAAGAACATTGATGGAGATAAGACAATGCCAGACACTAATTCAATCCTTGCATCCGTGATAAAATCAAAATAAAGAACACCCAAGAGCAGAATCCCAAAACAAAGCAAGTAATCATTGCTACTAGTAGTATGTTGGTTTCAGGCCCAAGATTTTATACTCAAACTCTTGTATTTCATTAATACTTCAAAACTGACATTATATAGAAAATAAACATGCACTCCTAAATAAGTAGCACTACTCCACTATCTCTGATACATGCCCACTACTTGCTAACTAATATGACTAATTCAAACTAAAAACTGTTACCAACTGAATTAACGATACTTGACTTTTCAAAGTTTAATCATTCAAGTATCGTTAATTCAGTTGGTAACATTTGGTATCAGAGCGATATAGGCTCTCGATCCATCGTCTTCCTCTTTTGATCTTTTTCAAAGTTTAATCATTCAAGTATCGTTAATTCAGTTGGTAACAAAAACTTGTTGCATACTCTAAACAAAACATGACTCAAATACTAAACCCGTGACTTGTAACTTAACCCGACTTGACCCAATCAAGATTAACCCAACATGATAAACCAGAAAAATAAATTTTACCTATATTCACCAGTATTATAAAGATGAGCATGCAAAGCTTCCAAAACTTTGTAAAAGAGAACCCCTCGCAGTTTTGCAAGCTCAGATCGAACGTCTTGAAGGGCGCCAACCTGGACAAACCAAACAAACAAACAAACAAACATGCTTCAAAAGGGAACCAAGTATTAGGTGCATGAAGGCATGTCTCCCTAAGTATAAACCATACTAGAACCAGTAATAGTGTAACTTCAATGTCATGTATTTTCAAGTTATGATGTGTAAGTCACCAAATAGAACAAAAAGCTAATATCTTTCATCTCCCTATTTTATTAACTTGATTTACAGCATGTAAAATCATGCTAGGTTTCCACCTTGAACTACCTAAAAGCGTCATATTTTGGATATCTCCAAAAAGAGGGCAACCTAGAAAGTATTTGAAGATATTAAGTTGACTCACCGTCTGAAGCCCTTCTCTTTCAAGCATTCTAGCTGATTGAACATGCACTTGAACTGCTCCATATAGCTGATTTTCATCAATGAGCTTGTTTATACGAGTTGGAACCTGGAACATATTAACAGTTGACTTCATCTTTAGAATCTTGTCCAGCATAACACATGGTCACATGGTCAATCTTTCTTGAAGCAAATGAAATGCTGAATGGAACAATATCTAACAGTTGGAAGGTGAACACAAACCTGAGCTATGTTCTCAATTTGATCTAACAAGGAAATTATGTGCCTCAAAGTCATGGACCGATACCAAAGCTGATGCAACTGTTTGTTACGAGCACTGATTGCTTTTTTTGCATTACCCAAATCAATTTTAAGTTTTCCTACGCTCTGAGTAGACTCACTAAACAACCGCAATATCTGTGAATAATTCTGAATCGCTCTGTTAAACCCACCATGATAAGTCTGAACGACTTCATCCACAACCTCCTCAACAATATCACTTTGGTCTTTCAATGCTTGGATTTCACCATCTCGATCTTTCGAAGTCAAATATGCACAACATGAGGCAACGAATCAAACCGTGCCACAGTCCAACTCTCATCCACATTCTCTAGATCATCTCTCAAATACTGCAATGGCAACAAAACCACATGATAACATACCAAATCAAAAACCTCCACCTTTCCACATCAACACATGATTACCTATTTAGTCCTGAAAATAACATACAGTTATAACACTACGCATATTCTGTAAATGCATACAACAATCCCGACGACTTAATCAATACTATTCCAAGTCAAATGAGTTAACACTTAACACACATCATCTGATCCCAAATGTAGCCCTTTACACACACATAAGGATAATACTCATACTTAAATCGTAAGATTTGCAATCAAATTCCCCTAATTCAAAAAGCCTAAATTCCTCTAACCTACGGAACAAACAAAAGCAAGAGATAAACAATCGCTACGAATGCGCTATGCTTAATAAGAACTCACCGCTTTATCTTGAGGAACAGGCAATCCATCAAAGAGTCCCATAGCTCCAAACCACTACACAAACAAATCGAATGAAAATTCTGCAAGTGAACACGAGATCAATGATTACACACAAATTGCAATATCGAAATTGCGGAAAAATCTGGTGACGAACGGAGAAGATGATGAATTAGCGATTGCTTACCGGAGAACGATACGACGGTGGTGTGATCGGAGATCTGGGCGGAGGAGATAGAGGGGAGCTTGGTGGAGCTCCAGCAAAGGGGATGACAAGGGTGTTGTAACTAGATGTGTTTAACCATGGTTGAGTTTTTCAACTGATGACCATGATCCACCGGCGTATCAGGACTTTGTAAACTTTAACGAGTTAACGGAGACGCGTCTAAGGTATGGAACAATAAAGGTTGATTTGTAGTTTTGTACGTATCTATGGTGTGTTTTTTAACGGCGATTGCTATTTAAGATGTTAAAAGTAAACCCGAATGGGTGGGTGGGTGGGTGGATGGATTTGGATAATGGTAGATTGTTAGTATAAGTTTTTTTTTTTTTTGGCTGAACTGGCATTGCTAAATAATAAGATTTTGAGTCGAGTTTATACAATAACAAATGTGTTAAGAAAACGTAGAGAAACCGACATGACAATTAGTATTTGCTTGAGGAAGAAGAAGTTTGTGTTTGTATTAAAGCTTTCTTATGGTGATTTCATGAGTATTTCATGTACAGGGGATAAATATTGATGTGAGTTGCTTCTAAGTTATTATTGGTAAGAAGGGTATATTCTCTTTTTGTGTGCTTCCCATTCCCTTGTACCCGTTAGGTGGGTCTATCAGTGGCCTAGGAGGTAACGTTGCAACTGGTGAGGTTTGTACTTTTCATTATGTTGTTGCCATGTTTCCTGACATGGTTATGGTCCTTATTTGGCGGATATTTCGGGGGGGGGGGGGGGGGGGGGGGGGGAATTGGGGGTCGGCTCTACCTATGAGGTTCGTATGAACTTTGGACTCAATACTCTTAAGATCTTTTCAAGACATTTCATGCGTCTTACTATAAAACCATTTTGTGATGATTTAACAATTAAAACATTTAAGAAAATAAAAGAAAGTATAGACATAAAGAAGATTGTAATTTAGTTACAGAATATAGCTGTCATGATACATGAAATAAAAGATTGTTTAACTTAGCAAATAAATGCCTAACAAGATGGGACAAATTAGTAAATTTACCTTTATGCTCAACTTATTATCACTCGATGTAAAAAAATCATACTTTATGTAATATATTATCTAGTGACATTCAAATAAGTCGTCGCATGATGCATATGTCTACCCATTTGAGCAAATGAAATGGACCTCATTAATGTAATCTGTATAACATGTGCTAGTATGTGTTCTATGTTTGAATGGAGGTGATGCTATGAAGATGAATGATGAAAATGATGACCGTAGTAGGTGATTTAAGTTTGTTTAATATACATGTAACATGTAAGTTATTTTTATATTAATACAATACTATATATACACTATAATTGGCTGTTATCGTTGTCGAGTTGGAGGTCTCTTTGAAAGCGGTCTCTCTGTCTCCCAAGATAGAGGTAAGACTAGCCACCACTTACCCCTTCCAGACCTACTCTCAATGGGACATACTGGGTATATTTGTTTATTTGATTAATACAATAGTATATAAAATTTGAAAATTATCATAATTAAAACTATAACATTAATTAATAAAAAAGAACCAAGTTGTTTTACATGGTAAAAGCCCGTGCCATATTCCAGGCCAGCTTTACATTATATGGTATTATGGTAATGATATTTAGTAAATCTAAAGCCTCATTAAACATTCAAATAGCATTTAGTGAACAATATCTAATGATTTAGAAGCAATGCAGTCCACAGATAATGATATTTGAAGCTCATTACATTCAATAGCTTTAGTAAAATCTTAAGCTCAATATATTCCAACCATGATGTGATATTGTTCAACTTTGCTAAAACCACAGATATTTATTTACAAGCGGTTAGACGCGCCATCAAGCTGGCTCCTGACATCACATTACATGGAAGAAACAATGGATTCAGGCTCAACTGTAGTTTCAGAAAGTGGTCCCCTTGTCCACCTCTTTAACATGCTCAAAGCTGCCTTTGGTTGATCCATAGGAACCATATGCCCAGCATCATGAACCTGTTATAAGTGCCAATGTCAACTTTGATTATAAGTCACAAACCAGTACTTCTTAATCTATACTTCTCACAATCTTTTGTTACTTTTTAGCAAATTTCAAAAAAATTCACACTGCTTGTTGACATTGCAGGATAGCTATCATAATACTTTTTGTAGATCCCATTGGACCCGTTAAAACACAGCTTACACTGAGCATGTGGCCAGGTTTAAAACAGAAACAAGTGGAAGTTGGATTCAAATCTAAGACCTCGCAGCGGGAATCAAGCGTTTACGACTATGCCGCCCGCAAAGGTTAGTTAATAATATCTATCCTAATCTTTAACTAAACATACATGAGTTCTTAATGATACGGAAATTGAAAGTAGTATGTTTTGACTATCCAAAATAAAATTTGGGTGTACCTTGAGGAAACTGAGTGGGCCATGGGTTTTGAATAAGCCAGCTTCAGAACCATCAACTTCAAAAGGAACATCAGCAGATGCAACAAACTCTTTCTGACCAATCCATTCCATTGCATGAACCCATCTTGAGTTACCTAAACTCATAAATTTACACAGATATTTGAACACAAATAAAACAAAAAAACTCGATCTGTCTTTCTAAAATCCAAATTGAACTTGGGCCAATGAACACTAACCGAGCCAGTTGCATATGAGATCATATTCTCCAGCATATACAAGCAACTTAATCCCGTCTTCAAGAAGGTGTGGTATACCAACTTCAAGGTTCCTCATCCAATCCATAATCATGGCCTGATACACAACAGGACTACATGAAACAAAATCGATATCTCCAACTCCAAGAGCATCTTTAACAGATTCTTGCTAAGAAGATCCTCCATGGCTGAAAAATCATAGCATAGTCTGCCTTCGCACTGCTTCGAATGTCATAGTGCTGCAACATATAAGAAGTTGGTTATCTCAATAGATTTTCACATATCGTTGACTAAAACATATATATGATTAAATCTCCTTACATTGATATTGCCAGCAATAGATTTGATTGAGCTAAAAATGGTGTTACAAGCCAAGTATGCAGCCATACAAGCTGTTTTCCATCTGTGCCTGAATAAAGAGCAGACAACCATTCAGTTAGACATAGAATCAGTGATAAAAGATTATAAGATATGCTTCAACTTGAAACAGCCCATTTTGACCCAAACCCATTTTGCTCATTTCAGCCCGACCCGACCTGTGTATTTTGTCGGGCTTACTTGACGCATATATTATATTACTGCTTTAAGTGCTCTTTGTGATGCAGGGAAAAGTTACCACAAAGTTTGATAGCTGTCTCGCACATTGGAAGTCTGCGGTTAATGTTTTTATGATCAGACTCTTTAATTATTCCATGTCTAGTGCATAATCAGTGTATGCTTTGTATTGAATTAGTGGATCAGTGAGTCCATTTCCAATGGCAAATCCTGTATGATGACTCAGGAAGTAAACACGCCAACTCGAATGATCAGAAATGAATTAGTTGTAAAGAAAACATTAAGATAAAGCGACACCTTGAGGTTTATGTGGATTCCTTGCTTAGCTTTGTTTCCTTCATGAACTCTAGCAGCAAAAGCAGGAATATAGTGACCAGCGTATGATTCTCGGTTATAAAAAAGTCATTTTTCACATATTCAGGATGCTCTTTAAAGAAGGCCTGAATCATAACATCGTCACTATTATGTACAAAAAGGCATCCAAACAGTATTGTGTTTTGATTTTCAAGACTAAAATGAGCACGATATTTGATCCAAAACACCACATGACACAAAAAAGTAGGTTTTGGATTGTCAGATCTAATTCATTTGATAAACAGGTTGTGCTCGGGTTGACCGCTTTAACCCATTTATGAGTTATGACCTGTTTAACATGTTTACAAGCTGATTATAACCCATCTACAACCTACCAACCCCTTTAAAAACCATCAACCGTTTAACCCATTTAGAAAAATTAGTTAAATAGGTTGTATTGGGTTACATGGTTTTAGGTGGTTTTGAGTTAAGGTTGATGTATTTGACACGATTAAATATTTATAGGTCATAATTGGATTCAACTATTAACCCAACAAATTGCCACCCCACATTATTTGACTTGCTAGCCCCCTTATAAGGAATGTGTATTATTGCATAATCACATATAATTCACAACACCACAAGGAACAAACCTGTAAGAAGTCATATAGGTCATCACTCACACCCTGCTCATCGTGGCGAATGTCTCTTTTATCAGAGCTGTAACTAAATCCGGTTCCAGTAGGTTGGTCAACAAACAACAGGTTGGATACCTGAATACCAGCAAATAAACATCAAATATCAACCGCGTTTCAACTAACATTAAGAAGAGTGTAACGTTTATGAACAAACAAAACATTACATAAACAAGATATATATGTTACCTGGTCCCAGCCATACTCATTCCAGATAAGAGAAGAGTTCTTTTCAATTTTGAATGGACCATTTTCATAAAACAGTGCAAGCTCACTGCTACATCCCGGCCCTCCAGTCAACCAGATAACAACAGGGTCGGTTTTGTGACCGCGTGATTCAAAGAAAAAATAGAACATCCTACAAATCAAGCGATTTTCTTAAACACTAACCCGTGTCTAATAACTGGACACACCACATGACATTTTCTTAAACACTAACCCGTGTCTAAAATGTAACCACTCAACAACACGAATGACTTACACACACATTTAGGGTCTATTTGGTAGTCTTTTAGAAAAAATGTACCTCTTAATAATTCGTAACCTCTTAATAGTTAAGAGGTAACCTTAAGTCTGAATGGTAAGAAGTAACATGACCAAACATAAGCAATTCAATAACACGAATGACACGAACATTTAACACAATTTTACTAACACTATTCACTAAACAAGGTGAATGGATGGTAAGACAAGATTAACACAATAGAAGAAAAAATACCGAATATTACAATCCAAATTTTATTATTTATAAAACTATTGACAGGTTAAGTTAAATTTGTTTATGCGATTGAACCCGTTTAAACAGGTTTTTGATCGTGGCATAACGGGTCAACCTGTTTATCACAATATCACCTCAACTCTTTTACGCCCACACGCTAACATGTTTTACTTCGTGTCAAGTGATATCGTACTAACGACGCGTATAGGGTTATACAACCTGTATATAATGTTGGGAATTTATAATTGGGGGTGTCTAGCTGTTCACAATTTTATCATAGAAATTGCAAATTAATGCTAAACAGAATATCAGATTAAAAATCGAAGAAAAAATTCAAAATTCTAAGTTTGCTACTCGATTACTAAAAGTAAATTTCTAATTTAACTTAAGCCAAGCATACTCACGAACTCATAAACACTAATCAGTGATCACGAAGACAAAGAAAACGAAGTAATAATTGAAGGTTTCCAGATCATACCGAGCATCATGAGAGTGTTCGATCTGATAATACCCAGCGTGATGACCTAAATCATCTACAGACACTCCACTCAAATCGACAAAATTGGGGAATTTAAAACGCTTTTCAACTAGCTTCTTCTCCCCAACACTCTCCGATCGAAAAACCACCATTCACATCCTCCAAAACGTTGATCGATCGTTCAGGAAACAAATTGAAACCCCTGATCATCTTCTCAGCAACAGTTGATGGGATACTAGTGTCGTCCAAATTAAGCGTCATCATCGAATCAATCGGTTGCAACAAGAAGAAGAAGAAGAAAAGGGAAATTAACATCAAATTCTCCATTGTTAAGAGGGATTTTGAAGAATTTGAGCTTCGATTGGTGATTATAAATAGAGAATCAGGAGTTGATGAAGAAGAACGAAAGGAGTGAAGAAGAAGGGAATGAAACGGCGACGTTTGGTTTCTTTTTCGTAAGAAACTGCTTTTGCTTTATTGGGCGGGAACCGTATTGCTTGGAGTGTGTCACTCGTTTAAGTTCGTTTTCATCTCGTCATCCAACAAACTTTTTTCAATCTTTTATCGTTACACTATTACTGATATTTAAATAAACGATAAGATTGTTGATTTGTGACATTAATATAACGGTCGATAGTATAAAATACAAGGTAAAGTTGCATACATCGTGAAACGATCCTTCAAAATCTATATAAAACAGAAGCTAAGTCAAACACCGGATACGCTCTTTTATCTTTACCTGTGTAATATAACTTTAAACCTTTGTAATAAAGTTTAAGTAAATAATTACTTATGACCAATGATTAAAATATAATCGGTTTCGAACAATTATGATGTGACTAATACAAAAGTTCCATTTTTAAGACAAAAACAATTATTTTAAATAACTATTATTTATATTTAGCTTGTTGTGTGCTTCTAGTTAAAAGAATCTTCGATCAAAAAGGGCAAAGACTTGTTGTATGTGGGTGTATACAACCTCCTCTCCGTTTATGTTTTCTTAAGGTTGCATTTGTAGGCCGTTTGGTCATTAGTTACATGGCTATGTGTTGAAGTAATATTCCGAACGAATTCAACACCAACGAAATCAAACAACGAAACTATGAAAAACGAATACTCAAGAATCAACAACTTGATTATACTATGGAATTGAGATTGAGAATAAAGAATTGAAAGTTTGTACCAATCGATTAAGCTATCAGTTAGTTTAATAGAAGAAAACTAACTATAACCAACCTTCCCGCCTTCTAAACAAAACAAGTTCAAAGAATGACACTTAACACCCTATACTTACAAACATTACAAAATGAGTCCTTAACATAAGAGAAAGCTGAATAACTATTTCAACAAACTCCACCTTTATTCAGATTTAGGCAAGTTCAGGTCACTCCCAACAACTCACAACAAAAACTTAACTTTGATCCGGTCACAGGCTTAGTTAACATGTCAGCAGCATTCTCCATGGTATCCACATACTCCACTTTAACCTCCTTAGAGTTTATAACATCTCTGACAAAATGTAACCGAACATTTATATGCTTAGTTCGCTCATGGAACATCTGATGCTTAGACAAATGTATAGCCCCTTGATTATCACAGTAAATCACAGCACTGTCAACATTGGGACCAAGATCTGATACAAGACCTCTAAGCCACATACCTTCTTTAACAGCATCAGTTAAAGCAATATACTCAGCCTCAGTGGTTGAAAGCGCAACCACATGTTGCAGAGAAGCCTTCCAACTAACCAGATTTCCACAAACCTTGAAAACATAACCAGTGATTGATCTTCCTTTATCAACATCTTTGGCAAATCAGCATCTACATAACCATGTACCAAATGCTCAACATCACAATTTCCACCAAATGTTAAACCAACTTCCCTAGTACCATTAAGGTACCTTAAAATCCACTTAACGGCATTCCAATGCATTAAACCTAGATTACTCAAAAACCTACTTACCAGACTAACTGCATAACCAATATCTGGCCTGGTACACACCATGAGGTACATGAGACTACCCACTGCACTGGAATAAGGCACATTTTCCATAGCTAACTCCTCTGAATCTGTCTGCGGAGAGTCTTGCTTAGACAGCTTGAATTGTTGACCAGCAGGAGTTATAACTGGCCTACTTTGACTCATAGAAAAACTATCAAGTACCTTTTTCAAGTATGAACACTGAGACAACTTTAGAATACCAGCTGCTCTATCCCTCTTGATTTCCATTCCTAAGATCTTTTTGGCTTCCCCAGTTCCTTCATACTAAACTCTCTCATAAGCAGCTCTTTTGTGTGACTAATTTCCTTCTTATCTTTACTAGCCACCAACATATCATCAACATACAGCAACAAATATATCATGACACCACTATCACTCTTCCTGTGATAAACACAACTGTCAAATTCACTTCTTGCAAAGCCTTGATGTACAATGTACTCATCAAAACGCCTATACCACTGCCTTGGTGACTGTTTCAATCCATACCAAGACCTCTTCAATAGACACACTTTATCACCATCACTCTCCACCTCAAACCCAACTGGCTGCTCCATGTAAATGGTTTCATCTAGATTACCATGAAGAAATGTAGTCTTCACATCTAGCTGTTCTAATTCTAAGTTTAACATAGCAACCAATGCTAGGATTACTCTGATTGAAGTGTGTTTCACCGCAGGAGAATAGATTTCATGATAATCTATACCTGCTCTCTGGGTAAACCCCTTTGCAACCAGTCTAGCTTTGAATCTGGGAGCTTGACCTGCTTCCATACCTTCCTTTAACTTGAAGATCCATTTACACTTGACCAGCTTTTGATCCTTGGGTTTGTCCACCAATACCCATGTGTTGTTGCTATGAAGTGGCTCCATCTCATCTGTCATAGCCTTTATCCACTCCTTACTATAATCTGACCTTATAGCGTCTTCATAAGTAAGAGGCTCGTACAAGCTTTCAAACTCAGCTGCATTAAACACATAGGCTGATAAATCATCATTTGATCTAAACCTGACAGGTGGGATAACTTGTCTTCTGGGTCTATCTTTTGCTATACTGTATGTAGAACTAGCTCCTCCACTTTGTGATCTACCTACTTCAGAATCACCTTGTTGAGTATTAGAATAATCAGGATGGACTTCTGGGAATAGCTCCACCTGAACATGATCATCTCTACAACCCTGACCAACCTCATAACCTGAAGATCCACCTGTTCCCATCACATCTTTATACATAATAGCTTCTTGAAACACCACATCTCTACTAATAACCACCTTGGGCTTCACATTATCTAACCTCCACAAACTGAATCCCTTTACACCCTCAGGATACCCAGAAATATACACTTTTGTGCCCTTGGGTCTAACTTACCCTGAATCACATGTGCATAGGCTAAACAGCCAAACACCTTCAAGCACCCATAATCAGCTTTATGCCCTGGCCATTTTTCAATTGGAGTACACTTTTTAATAGCTGATGAGGGTGATCTATTAACCAAGTATGCTGCTGTATTCAATGCTTCAGCCCAAAACTTCTTAGGCAAACCTGAACTAGTTAAAAGACACTTGACCTTATTCAACAAGGTCCTGTTCATCCTTTCAACCAATCCATTTTGATGTGGTGTTCCACTACTGAGAAATGCCTAGCAATCCCACTATCCTTGCACAGTTTTTCAAACAACCCATTGCAAAACTCCAACCCATTGTCTGTCCTAAGTTTCTTTATCCTCCTTTCAGTCTGGTTTCTACAAGAGATTTCCATTCTTTAAACCTTTGATAAGTTTCATCTTTGCTTTTCAGTATATATACCCACACTCTTCTTGAAAAATCATCAATCAAAGAAAGGAAATACTTAGCTCCACCTAGAGACTCAGTTCTTGCGGTCCCCATAAATCAGCATGAATGTAATCTAACACTCCCATTGACTTGTGAGAACTTTTACTGAACTTGACTCTATGGGATTTTCCTAAGACACAATGCTCATAAAAACCAGCATCACAATTAGAGAGGGGCCCTATCACCTGTTGTTTGTTCAGCTCAACCAACCCTTGACTACTGATATGACCATTCTTTTATGCCACAACTTGGCAGCACTTTCACTATCAGCAACATATGACCCTCTATCATTATTGACCACTTCTCCATCTAAGAAGTAAATGTTATTGTGTCTTCTAGTACCAGACAGTTTCACCATTGACCCCTTTATGACCTTGGCCCTTCCATTTCTTAGAACCACATGATAACCATCCCTTTCGAATACTCCCAATGAGATTAGGTTTCTTTTAAGATTTGGAATGTACCTTACATCTTCCAAGCTAACTTCAATACCATTGTCTAGCTTAAGTAAGACACTCCCTATCCCTTGAATCTCACACGGACAATCATCACCTAGTTGTACATTCCCCAACCTTTCAAGTTTCAACTCCTTGAAATACTCTTTCATAGGGACATATGATAAGAACAGCCTGAATCCAAGATCCATTCCATGTTCACGGTACCCTTTGACACCATAAGCACATCAGCACTATCATACCCTTCAGAGAGATCATCTTGTGAAGTGGAATTGTTATGAATTTTGGTAGACCCATTGTGACTTGAGTTACCTTCATTTCTCTTTTCTTCCACTCTGGACACTCTCTTTTCAAATGCTTGTCTGAGTTGCATACATAACATCTCCTTCTTGGAGACCTCCTCCATTGAGAGTGTTTCTCTATCATATAGCAGAGTATCCACGAAATGTTCATAGGATTGGGGTAGAGATGTAAGAAATATTATGGCCTGATCTTCATCTTCCAACTCAACATCAATATTGCCAAGATCCAGAATAAGTTTATTAAACTCATCTGTGTGATCTTCGATTGACTTACCTGGGACCAATTGAAACGTGTACAATCTCTTCTTTAGATACAATCGATTAGCAAGAGATTTGGTCATGTACAACGATTCCAATTTAGCCCAGATCCCAGCAGCTGATGTTTCCTTTGAGACTTCTCTCAGAACCCTATCACCAAGGCTCAGTATTACAGCGCTGTGAGCCTTTTCCAGGATCTCCTTCTTTCCTTTACGGTGAGAGTCGCAGGCAACTGATCCGCACCTTCCAGAGCATCAACAACCCCATTGTGCACCAGTAACGCCCTCATCTTGACTCTCCATAATCCAAAGTCGTTCTTACCATCGAATTTCTCCAGTTCAAACTTCGTTGACACCATCTCGTCTTCTATCTGTTCTTCGATCGCGGATCACCGGTTCGAGCTCTGAAGCTCTGATACCAATTGTTGAAGTAATATTCCGAACGAATTCAACACCAACGAAATCAAACAACGAAACTATGAAAAACAAATACTCAAGAATCAACAACTTTGATTATACTATGGAATTGAGATTGAGAATACAAGAATTGAAAGTTTGTACCAATCGATTAAGCTATCAGTTAGTTTAATAGAAGAAAACTAACTATAACCAACCTTCCCCCCTTTTAAACAAAACAAGTTCAAAGAATGACACTTAACACCCTATACTTACAAACATTACAAAATGAGTCCCTGAACATAAGAGAAAGCTGAATAACTATTTCAACACTATGCATTTCAGTATCACATAGTCATGTGTTTCTTGAAACACGTAGAGTTGGTTCTGTCATATTGTATATGCATTTATTCATGTGTGAGGTCGTATATTTAAAAATGTAAGAGTGATAGAGATCATACAACATACATAACTAAACAGTGATAAAAGACCATAGAACATTACACGACGATGTGATTTGAGAATCGCATAATTTTGCTTTTCAAGTGATTCGCTTTGCTATATATTTTGAGTCTATATAGATGTGACTATTGGTGGTTGATTAGGCTACACTAGTACAACATGTATTTCTTTGGAGTGGTGAAAAGAGGTTTGAAGCAGTTTTATGACTGCTTCAAACAAATAACGCTAAAAAAAGAGAAAAGTGCTTCATAACAACTTTAGTTCAGTATCGCTTCAAAAAACTATAAAGAACCGCTTCAAAACACTTACCCATCCTTGTTGTAATCTAACATCAGTTGTCAAAATCTCAACCATCACCACCAATGTTGTAACCAAACTTGAATGGACACCGGACTAAAACAAGTGGAAATGGAATTGTGATGGGTATCATTTCCATATGGAGAAAGACATGCTTTAACATGTTCTAGCAATAGCACCTAACCTATGCTGATTTGGCAGACCGTGCTCCACCTCATTCCCGCAGGCAGATAGAAATGCCTATAGATGAAGTAGGCGAGGCTAGCTTGCCGGCAAAAGGCGATTGTCTTAAAGCAGTTTAAATGGCTCAACTAGTTAAAGCAAAAGACTGAAAATCCCTGTGTCAGTGATTTAAATCCACATCTAAGTGAGCCAAGGTTCCAAAAGGCCGAAATTCAAGTACAAAAGTAAGCCAAAAAAATGTGAGCACTCATATGATATACGGATTTTGACCAAATACCTCTAATAAAATGTGTTACGTCTATCTTTAACACAGAGCAGGGGTTGTAGCAACGTAAGGATAACATCAGGGGTAGGATTCAGGAGCGGCGGAGTTTTTGACTCCGCTTGATGATGACGCTACCTTGACGGAGTGGGGGGAGGACGTTTCCCACGTCACACCAAGTGATGACAGGATTGAAAACACTTCTCTTTCCCTCCATACTGTATTATTGTATGACTGTATGTGGGGAACACCTTCTCAGAAGGTATTTGATCTTTATTAAGTCTTCGCCTTTCTTGAGGTAAAATTACTAATAAAGTGGCGACAAGCACCTTCTTTGTCAAAGTGAACTTATCCCTTCTTGCTTTAGTTTTCAATACGGCTCGCGGAGAGGCGCTCACCCTTTTTGGCTCCTTCCCGGCCCGAAAGTTCGCATCTGAACTATAGATAGCACTTCCGTCGAATGTGTATTATTTCTCTTCTTGGATGAAGACTATTAGGAGTTGGTCATGAGAAGCTCTCACCAGTCAAGATGAGGAAGATACGGACTGAGACTCTCCCACCCCTTCGACAACAATTCCTACACTTGACATCGGATCTCCTCATTTCGGGCTCTTTCTTTCACAGCTAATCCCATTTTATTAATGATGAGACTTTCTCTTTCGTTGAGCCCCGAGCTTGTGGTCCTCCTTTGCCCTCTTACATCTCACATTCGCAAGGAACTTTAACTTATAGAAATTTATAGCTAAAGCACTCATTGATGGATAGTGATATGATTGCCAACGAGGGGGCTTGTATCCTCATAATGGTGAATTTAACTTGGATTCGTCAATCTTATAAAGTTATTTTGACCAAAACCGCTTCAAAATACTATTTCTTGAGGCAGATTATCATTTTTAAGGCGATTTCTTGAAATCGCTCCCAATCAACCATCTTTTTAGACGGTTTTCATTTTTAGAGACGAGTTTATGGTTAAAATTTATTATCTGAGATGGTTTTTAATGGAACCACTCCGAAAATAATCTTGAACCACTACTCTTTCTATACTAGTGCTGGTGTTATAGAAGTACAAGTGTTATAGAACTTCAATATCTTTTGCACATCTGGATTTCATGGATTCTGTTCAAAAGAGGATCACACAATATGTAAATATGAAATTTCCTTTTACTTCTTCATAGTTTGTTTATATCTTGGTCAGCTTGTATTAAGGGCGCAAACCAAATATATAAAAATTAAGTATACATTTTAACATTTCTAGTCTAGTGTTACACTAGACGACGATCAGAAGGTTTTCTATTTGTTGCATTTATACACGTAAAACAAATAAGTTATGTTTTTATACATATATATTGATTAACATTTCTATCATAATTATACTTATTTGAACGAAGAGAAAAAACCATAAAAATGGCACTTTGGCCCAAAAGTGCGATAATCTTTGCGTACACTTCATTTGGAACACCCATTTCATGCCATAATCACGGGAAGAGTCCAAAACGGCATCATTACAACTAAGTTTAAATTTCTAAATTTTTTTAAGAATAAAATATGTATTACACTAGTTTCACTTACATAGTTACATTGAGATTTACATCCTCACCGTTTCAGGGTGACACCTTATTTTTCAACACCTTGGTATTATTGATTTATAAGCCCTTTGATTTAGATTGCAATGTATCATAAATCGTAAGAAAACAATTTCTACAATAACTTAGATAAGGAATTAAATATATAAATTAGTCTAGATAAAAGTACAAATACAATAATTAAAACTAAAGAAGTATGATCGAGACCTATATAAAATTACAATTTATTATAAAATATATTTCGTTTGTAAAATATATTTTACTTTTCACTACACATGTTCCAACCTACTTTAAAATTGAATTGTACGCCATCAAAAATTCATTATTCACATGGTTTGGCAAACACTAGTTTTTAATTACTTAGATTCTACAAACATCATAATCACATTATCCATAAAATCAATCTAAATTCCCAAACACCCTCCATTACCAAATTGAAATTTTTTTAACAATATTTATTTTACTTCCAAATAATAATACTGTAGTTATAAAAATTTCAAACCCATCCCATATTTATAAAGGGAACCAATGTCACTATTCACCATGCATGAGCATCAAATTTTAACATCTACCTTGCATCTTGATTATTGATGTGTAAGTTGTTTACCATTTTATAGCTTAAAATTCTAACATATATGCTAAATTTGTTAACAAATGCAAAGCTAATATTTAAACTTAGGTACTAAAATCTGATACAAAGGATAAATTTACTTCTTGTATCTTTTTCTTTTAAAACATAAAAAACGTAACAAACATATTCAAGGATCCCAATATTAAAATATGATGTATGAACACTTTTTTCTCATAAAAGAAAGTGAGATTTAATTTTCTAAAATATAAGAACTTATATAAAAAAAGTAAACTGTAATAGGGCCCTTCAAGGCTTAAGTTCATCACAAATTAAACCTCTAAGGTTTATCTCATGAATTTATTGATAATAATACGTTATTATAAGAGAAATAAATCTCATATTACCAAACTTCATATGTATAATGATTAGTAATCCCAGTAACTTTTTAACTTTATTCTTGGATATATAATAAAGTTTTGTAAAGTCAGACATAATCCGACCTTAGCTCAGTTGGTAGAGCGGAGGACTGTAGTGTTAACATAGCTATCCTTAGGTCGCTGGTTCGAATCCGGCAGGTCGGATTTATTTTTTATTATTTTTTTAATTTTTCACTTTTTATTTTATTTCAATTGTTTAATTTTTCCAGTCTATCATTAAAGGCCCGTGGGTATCTATTATCACTCAACAAAGGACCCATAAAAATGTGCTTAGTATTTATCCATAGATTCTGAAACGCTACGCAATCAATTTTTGTGATTCTTTACTTTTAGACCAGTAGAGCCTTCGTTTTTTTATAAGTTACGTCTAGATCTTACTAGCTGATGTGATTCTTTACTTTTAGACCATCAGAGCCTTCGTTTTTTTTAAGTTACGTCTAGATCTTACTAGCTGATTTTGATCTTAGGCATGATCATCAACTTTCCATTGCACGTAAGTTCTGATCAAGGTAATTCAGGAATTTTTATGCTTCCGTCGATTGGTATCATGACAGATAGGTAAGACATCTAATTACAAGACAAATTAAGAGAGTTCATTATTTCAGTATTTTATAACGTTGATTGAAATGTTGTACACAAACAATTGAATATTACTGTGAAATTCATTAAAGTCTTTTCAATTAGTATAATTGCAACAATATAGGAACCGTACATCATGTCGTTTCTTTATTTCTAAACAAACTTTGAAAAAACAAGTGTCGCGACTCACGTCAAGTAAATGGATCAAGCGTGTAGAAGTCCACTTGTGTTTTAGTTAAACGCTTTTATAACTTTCTATGTTATTCAGTAGATTTATTAGGATTTCTTGTTAATTCGACGGTTAATACACACGAGGGAAGAGTTTAAATCATAACAATTAAACAATTAGTAATTAATATGACGAGATATAATAGAGGAAGATCTTAATTATTTAATGGTAATCACTAAAACTCATCTTCAATCTAAGACTGTAAACGAGCCGAGCCGAGCCAGGATGGGTTCGAGCTCGAGCTTGAAGCTTATCGAGCCGAGTCAGGATGGGTTCGAGCTCGAGCTCGAAGCTTATCGAGCCGGCCCGGCTCGGCTCGAAAATTTTAACGAGCTGAAAACACCGGCTCGAGTTCGGCTCGTGAAAAGCTCGAGCCAGCTCGATTTTAAAAAGAATCTTTATTTTTCACATTAATTTATATGAAAATACAAAAAGTATATATTAGGGCTTTTACATTTTGTTAGGTACTCCGTACTTAGAAGAACAAAAATATTTAATGTTTAAACAATTTATTTTAAAAAAACCTTTTTAAAATCTTAATATAAAAATAATTATCTTAATAGAGTAGTAGTAATTATTATTATATATATATATATATATATATATATATATATATATATATATATATATATATATATATATATATATATATATATATATATATATATATATATATATATATATATATATATATATATATATATATATATGCACCGAGTCACGAGCCGCGCCAACGAACCGGGCCACGAGCCGAGCTCGAACCGAGCTAATCTTGGCTCGAGCTTGGCTCGTTTAGAATTCGAGCCGAGCCGGCTCGCTTAGATGCGAGCTTTTTTCGAGCGAACTTCGAGCGAACTTCCAACTTCGAGCCACGAACTTTTTGTACAGCGCTACTTCAATCTGTATAGCGGTTTAGTGCTTACGTTTATAAACTTCAATATGCTGACCAAGTTTAATTTATTTGTAAATTCTAATACTTATTTTCTACCAATGGATTTTCAAGTTTATATAACATATCGACACATGATAATTTGATTAAAACGCTACATAAAATTTAAATTTGTCAAGGACGTCTAGACAAGAACATCCCATGTTACTCTATATGACATTATGACGGATTGATGGTTGCCGCATACCCACCCTCTAATATTATCATGTCATAAAAAATATTGTTACTCTTTTCTACTTACAAAACTACATTTTTTAAATTTATCGCAACTTTTGATTCTTGACACATAATGCAAACGAACTTTAACGTGAATAATCTTCTCTTAAAAGCTTATTTTCCGAAGTTAAATTAGAAAATATTATAATAACAAATTATGATTATTGTTATTTGAGAAAAGTTATATATTTGGCCCTAAATATTAAAAAAGGGAGGATGTCATATAATAATAATAAAATCTTAAAAGTGTTTTAATTTGTCACTCATACACATTTTCTCTAAATTAGACTACTAAACCATCAATCAAATTATCATTGAATTACGTCAAGAAAGTAATGGAAGAGAAGACGCGAAGGTCAGAATTTTCAATATATAATATTATATTAAAAAATAAAAAATATATGTTAAGTATATTAAAAATAAAAAATACCTAAAATTCACGTCACCTTCCACATCAAAATTAAAAAAAAAAACATATTTACTAATTGAAACAAAAAAAAACATGCTAAAAACATGTTAAATCCTATAATTTAAATAAAACATGAAAGGTGCATGTATTAATTGAAACACTTTTTATACTTGAATCATCTATCTGAAACATTTTTAAAACTTAGTTACTATTTTACGAAATCGCCCATATTAAAAACTACACAAACTTAGAAATTTATGAACTCCTTATATAGTGTATAAATTATTTTTTTAAAGTACTTCGTCATTTAAGAGTAATAATAATAAAAGTTTTATAAGAATTATTAAATTCCGCTTTTAACAAATGAAATAATGAATTATACACATCAATGGGCCATAAAAAATGGGACCAAAATGATGATCCTTTTCACCTTTCTTTCCTTATCTTGACTTTTAAGAATCAAAATCAACAAATTAATCACTATAGTAATAATAATGAAAATAAACCACCATTGTTGGTGGTAGTAATATATATTAAAAAAACAATAAAAAGGATCATGCTCAGTGGTGGTGATTTTATAGCTTTGCCATCACCGAACATCATCCCAAAATAGTCACCATCACCGCCACCACCTCCTCCGGTGTTCCCGCTAGCACTATCTCCGGTGATCGTCCCGTCGGTGAATGACTCGCTCCCGTCATCATCCCTGCACAAATAACAAATTAGCTCAACCACTTTTACAAAAAGCAACTATAATGATATAGTGAATTGTACATCATGCTCACATTGGTTTAAAAGTTTCTTAAAAGTTGGCACCTAAAAAGATTTTACTTTTGTTTACCTTTATGAAGTGAATCTAGAGGCACATAAGTCATTGTGGAAATCAATGATGATTACACAATGATGGAAGACAGTTAACCACTTTAAGATTGCTCAAATCTAATGATGTTGTGACCTTTTTTTCCTCAACGGCTAACAGCTTTTCTCTAGGATATAATTAATTAAGGCTAGGATTTTACCTCTTATTATTAGGTCCCAACCCCCCTCTAACCATATTTTTTTTAACAGCAATTTCTATTACTAGAAAATTCATCAAACCTGCACTTCGCAGGATTTGAACCCACAACCATTTAGTTGGTGAACACACATTTTACCACCAAACTATCCTTTTGGAGACTCCAACCATTTCTTTTAACTGCAATAACATTTGTGATCATTTGGGTTGGTAGTCCTCTAGTAAGAACCAAAAACTATTTAAAGAAAAATAATGTTTAAATCCTTAAACCTAATGTATTAAGAAAATAGATTATAGATGTGTGTCAGTTGTTATTATAAAAACAATTTAACAATGTTGTGCATTTATCTTAAAAAAATATTTTTTAAATAATATAAATAAACATTTCAATTTTTTTAAAAGGAATAAAACATTAGTGGGCCAGAAATGGGCCAAGAGCATCAAATTTATTTTTATAAAAATCTGGACCCAAAAGTCGCAATTTCCAGCTTGTTTACACATTTTCTTTTCAGGTCCAGACAGAAATGAGTTTGACATTTCTGACCCTTGAAAATGAGATCCTATTACGTTTGGTCAGATACTGATAAGAACCTTTTGCCCACATGAAAAAGACAGCATTACCTTTTAGCTATTTTTTCAACATAATCTGCGACTTTGATAAATAATATAAAGGCACACGGAGTGGCACGTCGGAAACCATTTCTCGATCTCTAGATGGGAACCCTACATCCCGGATTAGGGCTTAATTTTTTTTCCAACCCGAGGCATATTCCTCGTTTTCTACCGACTTGCTTTCTCCCATATTTGAGCGTTGGCAACGATTTATAACCTTTAATTTATCAGTTGATTTTAATTAATCTTCTAACCCGTAAATACAACTCAATTCGGCTAGTTTTTTACACTTTATGTCTACCCTCTCACCTTTACACTCTCTACACACCCAATAGAGTTATACCTCTCTCATTGAAATAATAAAAAATAGATGGATCAGTAGCAATTTCAACTCCACCATTATCATACGCATCATTAAGTTCCAAGGAAGAAAATTTTGAGACGCATAAGCATAACTTTTAAAAATTTTACTATCATGTTTTCTTTATCGTTAAGCCTGGTTAATTTGATAAAGGTGATGTGGCATGTGAGAAAAATAAGAAGTGGGACGGCTCCTATAAAAATGAGAAAAAGACAAGGAAATAGCGCAACTGAAGAACCCTGAAATGGCATGTGAGAAAAAAAGGGAAAAGTGGGAGGACTCTCTCTCCCCTGAAATAGTTTTAGTGTTCTACCCTCGTGTTGATTTTTTCATTTTTGTGAACTACTAGAGAATTTTCGTTAACATCTATTACACGAAAACGCCCTTCATTAGTTGGTAAAAGATAACACTCAACCGTCTGTAATGGAGTCTATGGTGGAGGTTTATGGCCGACTTGCTCCCCGTTGTAGATTGAGGATACAAAGAACGCAAGCTTCCAAGGAAGATGTTCGTGGCTACAAACTCCTAGGGATAGAGACACAGAGAACGAGAGAGACGAAGATAGGGGAGAGATGTCCGTTGAGGGTTTTGAAAACCGCCAACATACGTTGAAGAGAGAGACGATGTTGTGGTTGCGGATGCTTTTAAGTTTTGGAAAGAAAACATTTTGGTCGGGATCTAATCATCTAATTTCCATTTGCTTAATTTGTTATGATCGAAAGTCAAGATGTTTTTTTCCCTAAATCCTAAGTGTGAGCTAAGTAGGCATTGTAGGTCTAGATCTAACGAACCATTTTCATATCTTTTTTAAAACGACTAGCTCACACAATCTTTAAACCTACCTTTGAACCCATGTCAGTGTCTACATAAAACTAACACACTTAATCACTTAAAAAGCAACGCTTTCACTATACAACTTGATATCATTTGCAACCCTTAATGAACCCTTTTGCTACTATAAAATCGGGACCTTAATAGATTGCCAATGTGACTAATGGGCCTTAAATAAAGGGTACATGTCCTCTTACTCAAGGAAAAAGACATTTCTTGCCCTTTTTAAGGTGTAACTCATTTTCCAAGATGACAGTGGCTCTTTTGCTCCTATAAATATAATCTTAGTGATTCACCTGGATTAGAACACCAATGGAAATTGGGTCCCACATGTTAATATATTATGCAAAATGAGTTGTTCATCTAGAAGTACAAGTTGCACAATGCGATGAAAAATGGAAATTCGTGAGTACAACTCATAACCGTGTTTTTGTTGGTCTCTTTAAGATTCCCGCGCGTGATCACGTGCCATGTAAATTTATTTATTTTAAGCGCGACCCATCCACCTATAAGCTCTTACTCTTATTTTTAAAGTACACCAATAAGCAAACCTAGATGATTAGTGATAAGTTGCCAGCCTCAAAACGCCCATGTAAATTAATTGCAGTGTTACCTAGCTCGTGAGTCAATTGTTCGCTAAAAGTCCAAATTACCCCTAGCTTAAACGAGCTTAAGCTTATATTTGATGTGATTAAAAACAAGACGAACCCAAGCTTCACATTTAAAAATCAACTGGACCCTAATTTATGAGTAAGATACTACTGAGTATGTTTGTTTATTATTTTTATGATTATGTGATATTTATAAGGGAAAAGATGTATCCTCCTAAAATTGGAAGAGCAATTACCATAAAACACAAGCTAGCATACTTTAAGTATGCAGAACCATAAGGTACATACCTCGGTCCACCAAAGACTCCAGCATACACAGTCAGCTGCGTCACAAGAGCAGCTGACTTGGGCTCATAGCTCGAGGCCTTAGCATAGATATCGCTCAAGCCATCACCCGATGGCACAAAGAAGGCACCATTGACCATTATGTCACCATCCGTTCTCCAATTCCACCCGGCCCAATGCTCCTCATCTGTGTCCACTCGCTTAGTCACCTGTATATGACCACAAAAAACAACATATAATGATTAAACAACAAAATAGTACGTCAAATAAAGTGACTCCTAAATAATCCAAATAGGTTACCTCTTTGGAGTCAGCATCCGATGGTGCAATGTAGCGGTTACCCTGACTATTTATCGTGGGGTTAGCGCTACCACCTATGGCGTACATCTTCCATTCGGTGAAATCATTGTTCACTACATGAAAATACCCGAGTCTACACCTTGGCATTCTTTGTATCAAACCTCTACCAAAATGATTAAATGCAAATGTAACCTACATTAAAACACACAAATACACCAAACATATTGTAAGCTTATTACCTTAATTCAGTAGCGGAACAAGAACCTATTGGTCAGGGTACTCTAACTACAGGGCACAACTTAGTGTTTTCCTTATAGATTTTAAGGAAAATTACCAAAATGAACGTTTGACCAACCATATTACAACGAACATCTGACTTATATAAGTGTCAAATAACCCCTGCAGCCCGCAGGCTAAGTCAGCTACTCCCTAGCCGACTCAAATTGACTTAGACCAAACAGGTTGCAGTCACGTGTCCAACTAAACTTGACTATGCCCGTTTACTCTCCAGCTGACCCAATCATTAACTTGGTGCCACTTGAAATTAAGAGGGAACTAACACGAGTTCCAGCTAAACCCAGCTAAGGCCGGCTAAACCCGACCAAATTGTAGTCAAGAGAGACTTTTGGTTGTCTTGGCTGAACCCAACCAAATTTCACTCGGGTCCGTGTTTATTTTGGCTTTTTATGTGATCCAACGATCAGTTTAACAATTTTCCCTATATTTTCTTAATAGAAAGTCAAATTCGGGTCAAAAGACACTCTTGACCTTCCCCGAATTCACTTCGGGTGAACACGAATAATGTACAAGTCATTAATACACGAAAAATAGGTTAAAGAGTCTTCACCTGCATCCCTTTGTCAGGCATGTACTCATCATCATGACCCATAAGCATAACTTCATTATGATGAGTAAAATAGCTGTTCGAAATAGTAATAGCAGTGGACCCTAATACAGCATCAATCAACCCATCAGTACAATGCGAAAGCGAACAATGATCGATCCATATATTTCTAGCTCCGGCGATCGATATTCCGTCACCGTCCGATCTGCCTCTATACCCTACATGCGTTGGACTCGACCGTATGTTAGTATTCCCGGACGGCTTACAATCATACACCTTTATGTTATGCAGAATCACATTACTGACGTACTGTATGGTAATACACCCACCGCCGGTGATCGCCACGGCGGCGCCGCGGCCGTCGATGGTCTTGAAGCTGTTGACGATGAGCTCGTGTTTGAGTTTGATGACCATGTTGGATGCGAAGATGATCCACAGGGGTTCGGTTTGCACGACGGCGTAACGGAGGGTGCCCGGAGATGGGTTCACGACGTCGTGGTCGGAGGAGTCGGTGACGACGTAGATCTGACCGCCTTTGCCGCCGGTGGCGGATCGGCCGAACCCGATGGCGCAATCGGCGAGGCGTTGGCGGTTGTTTGACCAATTTGGGTCGCATCGCCAGCAGTCGTCGATTGGGTTTCCGGTGAGGCATCCGGTGTTGGTGGTGGTGTCGAGGGTTTGTCTTCGGTGGATTGATACGTTTAGTCTCCTGTAAGTGGAAAGAAGATGAATTTGAGTTAAAAGTGGAACAAAATGAAG
>CM044013.1:7677335-7798731 GCA_024085815.1 Flaveria linearis
TTTTCTAAATGAAAGTTGTTCAGAAATCACTAATCTAGTAAAGTGGAGATTTTCAGAATTTTTAAACGTCGTTTAGTATTTTTAACGAGTGCGAAAAGACAGAGGCAGAACTGGAATTTTTCCAATTTGAAATAAGAAAATCCAAACTATAATTTGCGTTACGTTATCGTAGGTTCTCGCGGCGTTAACCGAGCCTAGACCTTTTCTGATTATTGTCATTCGTGTTTAAGGTACGGATTCTTGGTTACCTTTATCATAGTATAAATTCTGTCCTGTTACTTTGTAGTACAGATTTTGATACCATGTTTCCGTTAATATGACTCGTTTGGCCTTTGGTATTTTACTAGTCGTCTAACATTATTTGTTGTGCTATGACTCGTTCGACTTGTTAATTTTACTTGTTGAAGGCTTACAGCATGCAATATATATTTTATAAGTTTGTGCTCATTATTGCATGTTCCTATAAATGTTCTATTGATACATTATATGTTGGTAGTTGTACTACCATTTGATTTGATACTCTGTTACCCGAGCTCTCCGACATGTCATTGTGGCGTCAATGATGTGACACTTTTCATGACGGTGTGTAATAAATAGTTCACGGCGTCTCCGTTAACACGTTAGTACTCAGGTAGTACTTTGGCCATAATATCTGGGAGGCGGATGGATCGATCCTAGTTCAGTTCAGATCAGTTCAGTTCCGGGGGATGGAATCATATGTGTACGCTCCACACACCATCTCATTAGTGCATAGTCTAGCTAGCTATGTACTTATCAGTTCAGTTTTGGCTCTGGGTACTCCTTATATTACACGACTTATTTTGTTTGTATATACGCGTCGTGTAGATCAGTTCAGTTCAGTATTACATGTTCAGTTCAGTATCAGTATTATATGTTTAGAACCAGATTTCCGTTTCAGTATCATATGATCCGTTCAGTATTCAGATATAAGTATTTTATGCTTCGTATCATTACTATTGTTCTTTCCGTCACTGAGCAACTTTTGGCTCAGCCGTATTTTCTTTCGTGGTGTTTTTCTTATTTGATTGTAGGTAATCACGGTAATCTGGGAAATCAGTGAAGATTGGTTGAAGATCAAGATTTTATTTTACTTAAATTGATGTAATGAACAACTTAATTAGGTTTTCTCGGATTATAGAGTTTGTTTGAATTTGTTTCTTTTGACAATCTCTTTAATATCGTGGATTTGTTTTTTTTGATATCTGTAATGGTGACACGTCAGCCTCTCCGGGTTGGGGTGTTACAGTTATGGTATCAGAGCAAAGGCTCTTTCCTGTAGAAAACTTAAACATTAATAATAAACTTGTGAGGTAATGGGTAGACGTTGGGTTAGGATCTAACCTTTTTCCAATCTAAATTCTAGTGTTCACACGTATATCTTCATTTCCGATGGCTCCTAAGAGACGTGTGAACAACCGCAATAACTCGAATGGCCCCTCGTCTGATGCAAACTTGGAAGCACTGTCGCTAATGTTGTCGACACTGCTATTTCGGGGATGCTCCCTAACATGATGGCTCAGACTGCCCAAACTGTTTTCCAGCAAATGCAGCAGGCTAATATGGTTGTAACCACCTACTGGCAATGCCACTAGAATGCCACCAGTTGGAATGTTACCGGAGTACCACCTGTCGGTAACGCCACTGGCGCACCACTTGGTGGAAATGCCACAGGGGCATCATCGGGTGGTAATGCCACAGGGGCGCCACCTGGTGGAAACAATACAGGAGCACCTTCCGGTGGTAATACACCACCACCCCGTGATGGTATTCATGTCTGGTTGGAACGTTTTCAGAAGCAAAGGCTTAAGTCTTTCAGTACTTCTAGTGATCCGGTCGAGGTGCAAAATTGGATCAATCATATTGAGAAATTGTTTGAGGTACTTGGTGTTGAGGACGTATTATATACATATATATGTCTTATCCGATACTGATAGTAAATGCCCTAGGTACGATCTCCGGTACCCTTTGCATTGGGAAGCGGGATATTTATGTCTTATTTGATACGGGCGCTACGCATTCTGTCGTCTCTCTTTTGTTTGCTAAGTACTTAATGACTGCACCGACTGCTTTAGAGCACGCTTTGGCTATTACTATCCATTAGGAGATTCGACTATCATCTCGCATGTCTATAGAGATTGTCCGATCAGAATCGAGTCTATTATTCGTAAAGCTGATTTGTTTTCTATGCAAATGAGTGACTTTGATGTCATACTTGGTATGGACTGGTTAACTCGACATCACGTTACTATTGAATGCCAGACACGTCGTGTTTTATTTGGAAATCCTCAATGCCCTGAACTCGTTTATCAAGGGACTCAGCCTCGGAAATCGTTGAAAATCATCTCTGCGTTTAAGGCTCAGAAGTTCTTATCGCACGGTTGCGTGGGATGTCTAGCTTCAGTGAAAGCTACATCTTCTGATAAGCCGAACATATCTGATTATCCGATTGTATGTGATTTTCCTGACGTGTTTCCTGAGGAGTTACCCGGACTTCCACCAGATCGCGAGATAGAATTCACTATTGATCTTGTTCCAGGTGCTGAGCCGATTTCTAAGGCACCGTATCGTATGGCACCTATGGAGCTTAAGGAGTTAAAGGAGCAGTTACAGGAATTACTAGATTTGGGATTTATTAGACCAAGCGTCTCGCCTTGGGGCGCACCGGTCCTATTCGTGAAGAAGAAAGATGGTTCTATGAGACTATGCATTGACTACAGAGAACTCAACAAGATCACTATCCGTAATCGTTACCTTCTGCCTCGTATTGATGATTTATTTGATCAACTTCAGGGTGCAAAGTGTTTCTCTAAAATCGATCTGAGGTCTGGTTACCATCAACTAAAGATCAAAGATTCTGACGTCCCTAAATCTGCTTTCCGTACTCGGTATGGTCACTATGAGTTCCTGGTTATGCCGTTCGGGTTAACTAATGCCCCGGCCGTATTCATGGACCTAATGAACCGAGTCTTTCGTAAGTTCCTCGATAAATTCGTCATTGTATTTATCGACGACATCTTAATTTATTCTAAAAGTAAGGAGGAGCATGAGAATCATCTTCGTATCGTGCTCGAAACACTACGTGAAAAGAAGCTTTATGCTAAATTTTCAAAGTGTGAATTTTGGCTGAGCAAGGTAGCCTTTTTGGGTCATGTCGTTTCTGCGGATGGTATTATGATGACCCTTCTAAAATAGAGGCGATCACTAGGTGGCCTAGACCTACCTCAGCCATAGAAGTCCGTAGTTTCCTTGGCCTTGCTGGTTACTACCGCAGATTTGTCGAAGGTTTTTCCGTTATAGCTTTACCCCTTACGCAACTGTTAAGGAAAGGGGTTAAGTACTCTTGAATGACGAACGAGAGAAAAGTTTTGAAGAACTCAAGAAAAGATTGGTGTCTGCTCCTGTTCTCACACTTCCATCGGGCACGGGCGGATATCAGATTTACAGCGATGCCTCTAAAAAGGGACTTGGATGTGTGCTAATGCAGCATGGTAAGGTCATTGCTTATGCTTCACGGCAGTTGAAACCTTACGAGGTTAATTATCCTACGCATGATCTTGAACTCGCTGCTGTTATTTTCGCGTTGAAAATATGGCGTCATTATCTTTACGGAGAGACTTGTGATATTTTTACTGATCACAAGAGCTTGAAATATATCTTCACATAAAAGGAACTAAACATGAGGCAGAGAAGATGGTTAGAGTTGCTAAAAGATTATGATGCCAATATTCAGTATCATCCGGGAAAGGCCAATGTGGTAGCTGATGCTCTTAGCAGGAAGAGCTCAGGAACAGTAGCCTCCCTACAGCTACAGCCTCAGAACGTTACCGATCTCGATAGATTGGGTGTTGGCCTACATATTGGCAAGAGCGACGGATATCTCGCTAGGCTTCAGATTGAGTCAGACTTAATATTCCGGATTAAGAATGCACCGAAAGACGATGGTGAACTCTGGGCAATCTTACAGAATGTGGAGATTGGTAAACAATCAGAATTCAGAGTAGATGAGCACGGAGTAATCTGGTGTGGTAAACGTTTATGTGTGCCTAATGATTCTTCTCTACGAGAATCGTTATTAGCTGAGGCACATAGTTCTCCGTTCTCTATCCATCCTGGATCTACTAAGATGTATCGTGATCTTCGTCAAAACTTTTGGTGGAATGAAATGAAAAAGGATGTGGCTAAGTATGTTAGCCGTTGTCTTACCTGTCAGCAGGTCAAGATTGAACATCAGAGAGCTAGTGGTTTACTTCAGCCACTACCTATTCCTGTATGGAAATGGGATGATATTTCCATGGATTTTGTGACAGGTTTGCGAAGAACATTCAAGAAGAATGATGCGATATGGGTTGTGGTTGACAGATTGTCAAAGTCAGCTCACTTTCTCCCAATTCAGCAAGGATTTCCGGTTAGCAAACTATCTGAAGTGTTCACACAAGAGATTGTTAGACTTCATGGAACTCCGGTGTTTATCGTGTCTGATCAAGACCCGAGGTTCACTTCTCGCTTTTAGAAGGGTTTGCAAGCTGCATGGGGTACCAAGTTGAGGTTTAGTACGGCGTTTCATCCTCAGACACTTGAGGACATGCTTCGAGCTTGTGCCTTAGAGTGGACTGGGAACTGGGATGAGTACTTGTGTTTGGTCGAGTTTGCTTACAACAATAGTTGGCAAGCTAGCATTGGCATGGCACCTTTCGAATTATTGTATGGTCGTAAATGTAGAGCACCTATTTGTTGGGAAGAGGTCGGTGAAAGAGTCATCGAAGGACCCGAGTTAGTTCAGATCACGAATGAGAAAGTTGCTATTTCTAGAGAAAAGTTAAAGGAAGCTCAAAGTAGACAGAAAAGTTATGCAGACCGACACCGTCGACTTTTGGAGTTTAAGATCGGTGACAAAGTGTTCCTGAAGGTTTCGCCTTGCAAAGGCGTACGACGTTTTGGTCTAAAAGGAAAACTTAGTCCACGGTTTATCGGACCCTTTGAAATTCTAGAAAGAGTTGGTGAGGTTTCGTATCGTTTGGCTTTACCACCTCAACTGTCACATGTGCATAATGTCTTCCATGTATCTCTTTTAAGGGGGTACAATTATCACCATCTTCACGTTGTGAATTATCCGCTTCATTTGATTCGTGAAGACTTATCGTTCGAGGAGGAACCCGAGGCCATACTTGACCGACAAGAACGCATTACGCATAAGAAACTATGCCATTCGTTAAGGTATTATGGAAAAACCATTCCGAACGTGAAGCTACATGGGAGATAGAAGATGAAATCCGTTCCCAATATTCGAATCTTTTTACAGCTTAGTACTTGGTTTTTATTAATATATTTCTTGATATATTTTGGCTTTACGCTAAATGATTATGAGTTATCTCATTCACTCGTTGATTCTTTATCACTCCTATAGGTTATGTCATCAACGTCCGATCCGTAACAAGCAATTTCGTGGACGAAATTGTTTTAAGGGGGGTAGAATTATAATACCCGTAATAATAATAATAATAATAATAATAATAATAATAATAATAATAATAATAATAATAATAATAGTAATAAAAGTTCAGGGGGCATTTGTACCATTTTTGAAACTTAAATTAATAAGTTTGTGCCTCAAATGAAAGAAACATAAACCACAGGGACCAATGGTGAAAATTTTTAAAACCAAAACTCTTTCTCTCTCTCTCCTACCCGCATTTCCGGCGGGTTTCTCCGGCCACCGCCGGTCGGCTCCGGCGACCCCAAACGACCAACTTTTAATCGATTTAAGCTCAATCATTTGTTCCCGACAACATTTCGTGCATAATTCGAACCCGTGACCCACTATAATTTAATATTTGAGTGCGATTGGAACCGCCCCACGAATCTTCCACTTTCGGCCGACCACCCACTCTCATCACGCACTAAATCTGTAACAATAATCAAATTAATCGCACATTATCAAACTTTTAATCATTCCTAATCTGTTTTATACTCAATAGTATCAGAATACAAACATAAACATCACATTCCTCGTCCTCACTGTCGCGAACCTGCAACCAAGTCGAAATTCATCCTCCGCTCAATTTGATTCGAATTTGATAGAGGGCTTTTCATCATCGAAGTCATTAGAAACTTCCTGTACAAGGAATTTGATTTCCATCAACAATTGCAGCCCGAACCGATTGCATCTAGTCGTGATTTGGCCTCCTTACTTGTTTAGCATCCATTCGATTGAATTAGGTAAATTAAACTCATCTATGTACTCGTTTAGACATGGGGAACAAAAGCCCCATGGTTATCAGTTTTCACATGATCGTTTGGTGTGTCAATTTGGATCCAAACGAATCTAGGGTTTATGTGAATTTGGGGATGATTTTGTTTTGTGGTTAAAAGGTTTAAAAACCAAGTGAATACCAAGGCTTCGGCCCTGGTTCACTGGTTAGTCATCTGCTGCTCAAACCTTGAGGTCCCGGGTTCGAACCCGGGCACCTTTAATTATTTTTTTTAAAGCTTGTTCAGCCTTAAACAATTATGTAAAAATTTCCAAAAATTATAAAAATTAGTTCTGTAAACTCTCTTTATTTTTAAGATCATCTAAATAATTTCTATAAATTTATTTCTTTAAATGCTCTAATATTTCTATAAAATAATTTATAGAAAATACTATTATTTAATTATAATACTATTATTTAATTAAATAATGTCACTATTATGTTTCAAAACAATACTGATAAATTATATAAGTGAATAATATATAACTTTTGACAGTTATAGTTATATATAATATTAACAAACGTTATAAATAGTTTATTTTGTTAAAAAAATAAGCTTTAAATAGTTGAATTAGGCCCGTATTTTACAGCCAACTACAGAGGCCATAACTTTTTCATAACAGATTCAAATCAGGTAAACCTTATGTCCATGACGAAGTTCGTAGAAAGACGAATCTGTTGATGTATAAAACATCGAAAAAATCATTCGTTTAACCTCCAAACAGACGTTTTCGTAACAGCTAGCAGTTCTGCGCAGCTGTAAAGATCCACGTTTTTCTCATATTTTGGTAATCCAAATCAGAAACTTTTCTAAATGAAAGTTGTTCAGAAATCACTAATCTAGTAAACTGGAGATTTTCAGAATTTTTAAACGTCGTTTAGTATTTTTAACGAGTGCGAAAAGACAGAGGCAGAACTGGAATTTTTCCAATTTGAAATAAGAAAATCCAAACTATAATTTGCGTTACGTTATCGTAGGTTCTCGCGGCGTTAACCGAGCCTAGACCTTTTTCTGATTATTGTCATTCGTGTTTAAGGTACGGATTCTTGGTTACCTTTATCATAGTATAAATTCTGTTCTGTTACTTTGTAGTACAGATTTTGATACCATGTTTCCGTTAATATGACTCGTTTGGCCTTTGGTATTTTACTAGTCGTCTAACATTATTTGTTATGTTATGACTCGTTCGACTTGTTAATTTTACTTGTTGAAGGCTTACAGCATGCAATATATATTTTATAAGTTTGTGCTCATTATTGCACGTTTCTATAAATGTTCTATTGATACGTTATATGTTGGTAGTTGTACTACCATTTGATTTGATACTCTGTTACCCGAGCTCTCCGACATGTCATTGTGGCGTCAATGATGTGACACTTTTCGTGACGGTGTGTAATAAATAGTTCACGGCGTCTCCGTTAACACGTTAGCACTCAGGTAGTACTTTGGCCATAATATCTGGGAGGGGGGTGGATCGATCCTAGTTCAGTTCTGATCATTTCAGTTCCGGGGATGGAATCATGTGTGTACGCTCCACACACCATCTCATTAGTGCATAGTCTAGCTAGCTATGTACTTATCAGTTCAGTTTCGGCTCTAGGTACTCCTTATATTACACGACTTATTTTGTTTGTATATACGCGTCATGTAGATCAGTTCAGTTCAGTATTACATGTTCAGTTCAGTATCAGTATTATATGTTTAGAATCAGATTTCTGTTTCAGTATCATATGATCCGTTCAGTATTCGGATATAAGTATTTTATGCTTCGTATCATTACTATTGTTCTTTCCGTCACTGAGCAACTTTTGGCTCAGCCGTATTTTCTTTCGTGGTGTTTTTCTTATTTGATTGTAGGTAATCACGGTAATCCGGGAAATCAGTGAAGAGTGGTTGAAGATCAAGATTTTATTTTACTTAAATTGATGTAATGAACACATTAATTAGGTTTTTTCGGATTATAGAGTTTGTTTGAATTTGTTTCTTTTGACAATCTCTTTTATATCGTGGATTTGGTTTTTGATTTGATATCTGTAATGGTGACACGTCAGCCTCTCCGGGTTGGGGTGTTACAGTATGTATTTATGTATGTATGTATGTATGTATGTATGTATGTATGTATGTATGTATGTATGTATGTATGTATGTATGTATGTATGTATGTATGTATGTATGTATGTATGTATGTATGTATGTATGTATGTATGTATGTATGTATGTATGTATGTATGTATGTATTGTATGTATGTATGTATGTATGTATGTATGTATGTATGTATGTATGTATGTATGTATGTATGTATGTATGTATGTATGTGTATGTATGTATGTATGTATGTATGTATGTATGTATGTATGTATGTATGTATGTATGTATGTATGTATGTATGTATGTATGTATGTATGTATGTAGTATGTATGTATGTATGTATGTATGTATGTATGTATGTATGTATGTATGTATGTATGTATGTATGTATGTATGTATGTATGTATGTATGTATGTATGTATGTATGTATGTATGTATGTATGTATGTATGTATGTATGTATGTATGTATGTATGTAGTATGTATGTATGTAGTATGTATGTATGTATGTATGTATGTATGTATGTATGTATGTATGTATGTATGTATAGAGAGAGAGATAGATAGATGTGGTATAGAGGAAAGAAAAACAAAAAACAATAAATAAAATAAATGGTAAAAATTGAAAGATAAATGGTAAAATTAAACGGTAAAAAAAAGTAAAAATAAATGGTAAAAGTAGGACTTAAAGATAAGTGATCGCAACGGATAGTTAAAAGAACGAGTAAATTTTCACCAGATAAGTCGATTTATGTACTGACTTGAGATAAAGAATGATAAAAAAGACTTGTTTATATGATATATGAAGTATAATATGAAAAACAAGGAATTAAACTAATGATTGAAGGATAAGCTAAGGAGTGTCGGAGGTGATTTAGTGTGCCATGAAAACTAGAAGAGAGCAAAAGTTTTTAATTGATTGCTTGGTGTATCTTACAATGAAGGGAATACACTTTATTTATAGGGCAGATACAGACAATATTCTATATTCGAAAAAGAAAAAGCAATAATTGCAATTTAAAATTAATAAAATGACAAATTACATTATTTATAATGGAATAAATAAATCATATCAGGAGCGTCTCTCTTTGAGCCATTGGCTTCACTAGGAGCTGTCTTCCATTAGTATTGAGTGGATGTTTGACTGTGTATTGCTGATTCCACTAGGGCACTAGGGACTGTCTTCCATGTACGATTAAACTTGTTAAAAATCTCTATGAGTGTTGTCTATAGAGGGTGGGGTACCTGCATCGTTATTTTCTTTTTCCTCAAAGTCTGATAGATTTATAATATGTTTTAATTCGAGCAGATCACTTTCCCCTACAAATGGTAGAAGCATACTCCAGTTTTGTTTAGCATATATCTGTATATAATGCCCTTTAGCAAGAAGCCTAAATTGTTCCCAATGAAAGTAGTCCGGTAGATTTGGGGTTTGCTGATATTTTTAATGAACTTTCCTAAGGTGTTGGTTTGTTCCCAATGAAAGTAGTCCGGTATGAGGGAATGATGCAAAAATCTTACATCCTATACTAGGAGGGAATATGTGTGTAGAAATATTTCCTGTTGTCATTACAAATTTTTCACCCAATCGGTTAATGAGCCGTTCTGTTTCGTTGTTTAATCTGAATTCTAGGTAATCAATCATACCATGACCGTATAGTTGAACTATCTCTTCTTCAGACAATACCTTTGTAGGAGGGAACACTTGTAAAAGAAGGAGACCTGTTTCATTTTCCTCATCATCTGTTCTTTCAACAACTATTAACCTTGAATTTAATATATCTTCAAATGCTAGGTTAACTAGTTTTGTTGTAATTCATATAGAATTGAAGGAAATTCTGTACAAATATTTTGTGATACGATTTGTTTAAACTCTGGAAATCGATCAATAACCAGTTTTAAACAAGATCTCCAAGGTGTATCAAGAATTCTTATTTTAAACATTCATAACTCTTGTTTAAAACTGTATTATTTTTCTCTTTTTGCTCGAGCTTTTGTAATAATTGTCTATTTTTTTATTCGAGCATTTCTATTTTTTGTTCTAAAAGACATTTTACGATTCTTTCATGTATAAACTGTGTATTAGGGTTTATATATATATATATATAAAGAGTTAGAAGCTTTAATATATAACGTCATAAGATTTATTCCTATTATACCCCCTTTAATCTTTAAATATTTGTACTCCATTATTTTCTAATTAAATTTAAAGTATGACTATTATATTTAAGGTTATCTTAATCTATCTATATCTATTTACTATATAATATAACTTTTTGTACAATATTATAATTTTAATCCATTTTTAAGATACTTAAAAATAATTTTGTTATATTTGGTATAATTGATTATGCATAAACAACTTATTATTTATAAATTTGCTCATCCCTATAGTAATATAAATATATTTGACATCCCACATTCATCAAATAAAAAAGCAAAATGAGAGTTAACATATTAAAGAAAGTTAGCTAAAGACACAGCACACCCGCCGCACCGCGTGGATTTCACTAACTAGTGTGTGTTATATATATACATATATATATATGTCATATTTTTAGGGCCCTACTAATGGTATGCCCTGAAGGATATTTGGACGCTCTGCTTACGACCCGTAAGAGCATTCTCAGGCCGTAAGCACTGCGGCTAATCAAATCAGTCATTCATAATATTAACGGCCCGTATCTTCTGTTACGGTCAACTTAGATCATGGCCCGTTAGCCTTATAACACTCCGTTACTTTACCAACAAACGGCTCGTGAAGTCTTTCATGGGCTTTATTTTTTAATGTTAACTATTTGACGAGACATATTATTCACCGATTTTCGTATAATTTTATATTTATTACATTATTTGATATGATGTAATATTCCTCGATATTCGTGTTAATTATGTGACGGATGCAATATTCCATATCAAATACTATATAAACGTTAGTTTATAAATTCATTTCATAAAATTATTTTAAGATAAATCATACATAAAATACAAATTCAACCATGTTATTTGAAAGAATTAAATTTACGGTGTCTATCTAGGATAACAATTATTTATTCGGGTCGGAATCTAACTATTACCCCGATGAGGGTTACGGTTATTATGGTGAGGGTTCTTCAAACTATTTAGGACAGTACGCGTCGAATTACGACGGGGATGGCGACGACGATGACGGGGGTGATAACGGTGGCGATATCAGCGGTGATAATGACGTTTCTGGTTTTGGTAATAGAGGTTTATACGACACCAATCAGGTTATAATATATCATATTTAATTTTACTTTCATTTACTAATAACTAATTATAAATATTAAAATTCACTGGTTTCTCATCTTGTGAAGAATTAGTTGATTGGAAAACTAACGTAGAGCGAGAAAATGAGTTTGTTATTGTCACCAAATGTTCAAAAAGAAACTCAAATAATGTGGTGGTTAAAATATGATTGAAATGTGATCGGAGTAGTGTATATAAGGGAACACCCACTCTTAGAAATAGTGGCACCAAAAAAACAAACTGTCAGTTTGAATTGCAGGGTAAGTACGAGATGAAAAGAGATAAGTGGATAATAGTTGTTGTGGACGAAACTTATAACTATGAACCTGCTGAACACCTGGAAGGACATGCATACGCAATGAGGCTTACCGAAAAGGAGCTTTCTACTGTAAAAAATCTGATCGAGCAAAATATTGACCCTCGAAACATTCTAGGCATGCTGAGGAAACAAAATCCAATAACGTGTATGGGTTACGAATCATATATAACGTTCGGTCAAAAAATAAAAAGTCTACTGGAATTGGGAAACCCGAATGCATTTTTTTTCTATCCTACAACAACATAAATATATTTACAACCCGCACATAAATGAACCGACAAATACCATAGACGGGTTTTTTTATACATCCCACATCTCACACTTTATGATGTGTCTACCCATACATGTTGATGATAGATACATGATGATAGATACAACATACAAAAACTAATTTGTATAGAATGTCGTTTGTTCAAATAGTTAGTGTGACATCCACCCTGAAATCTTTTTCTGTTGGTCACGTATTCATTGATTATGAGCGTGAGGTCAACTTCAGATGGGTGTTAAAGCAACTGAAAGAAACGCTGGAAGAAAAGTGTATAGAGCCCCGTGTTATACTAACCGACCGAGACCTCGCTCTGATGAAAGCGTCTGAAGAAGTTTTTCCGAATGCTATTCGATTACTTTGTAGATGGCATATTTCGGAGAATATTGCTAAATATTGCAAGGCGAGTTTTTCAAATGAAGAGTGAGGTACTTTTGAGCATGTGTGATCGGTACTTATTAACTCTGCCACGACGAACATATACGTTTATAATTACGACCGCGTTTATCGCAGGTTGGTGCCCAACCATTCAAGTAAGTTTTGTAGTGTTATTCTTATATATATATATATATATATATATATATATATATAGTGTGTGTGTCTATATACACACACACATACATACATAAAAATAACTAATTTTCTTTTAAATAGAAGTATTGTTGTACCTAAAATATAACTGGTTGGACTCTTACAAAGAGAGATTGATGTCGGCGTTTTAACCCCTACAAATAAAAGAAAACTCACGGCCCGTGAATGACTTCACTGGACGTGAAATGTGTATTTAACGGGTCGTAAGACTCTTCACGGTCTATATGTTACGGCCCGTGAGGTGTTTCACAGCCCATTACCTACTAAAGCTGCGAAATTTAAAGTTGTCAGTTTTAACGAGCCGTAAAAAAAATCAAATGACATCCATATAACACCTGATAGGGTGTCCGAATAGTAAAACCCTATTTTTAACTACATTGTGGTGCATTTGAAAGGATCCTAATGACAAACAATTCGACAATATTATTTATCATGTATTCTTTGTAACTTCTTTGTAACTTCCTTGTTCCTACCAGCCAATTTAGTTTTTTTTCAAATAGTAAAATCCTATTTTTAACTACATTGTGGTGCCTTTGAAAGGCCCCTGTTGACAAACAATTCGACAATATTATCTATCATGTATTCTTTGTAACTTCTTTGTAACTTCCTTGTTCCTACCAGCCAATTTAGTTTTTTTTAACGACAAATCTATCATAATTCTACTTCTAAATTACATCAAGTTACACCATGTTTGTGTTTAAACTTTTAACTCAATACCTCATCTCTAAGAGATAAAACCTCTACCAAATATACTAGCCATAAAGTGTGAGTTGGAATATGAGCGTGAGGTCAACCAGGACCTCCTCTCTAGTCAATTTAGTATATTCACTTTTAGCTGTTAAAAAACTAGTAAGTGTACCCCACGCTTCGCTGCGGGTGCGAAACAGGTTTTACAACCATTTAAATGTAATGGAAGTGTACAAAGCAGCTACCTACTAACATATCATAATGTGGAAAAGCATAATGAAATTGAGAGCCAAAACATTAACATATGTAGCAAACAACCATGAGATTTACATGAAAATAACAACTTAAGCATAAGGTTTACATGAGAACAACAACTTGATTAAGGACTTCCCCACCTTTGTGAAGGTTTGTTTGTATGATTGCATAGAGTAAGAAACACACAGATAACCAATCAGTTTTAGAATAAATTCAGGTTAAAAGAAGCAAAAAGTTGCATCTTTTGCAAGACAAAGTTTCATATTCTCATTTTTTTAACAAAAGAGATGGTGACAATTTTTATGTCATATATTTATACCACCAGGATAACAAAATAAAGACTAAATAATAGAATAGAACACTGAAGCTTTTACCTTTAATCGATGATTGAATAAGAAAAGTACATACCTTGATGCAACATCTTTCATTCAAAGGCATCCGAATCATGTTTTCTTTAGCGTGTCTAAGCTTGAACACGAATCGAATTGTTTTCCCTTCTAACACCAAGCATAATCCTCCCCACCGCCTCTTTAAACTACATCATCAAAAAACAATCCTTTAATTAATAGCATAATCAACCAATGGATTATCCAAATTTCTTATTTTTAAAACTCGCCATTTAATCGCATCAGGTAAAGAAGAACATGCACCCAACTTCATCTTCTTGAGAATCATTTATTCAGGTTCATAAACTTCAATTTTGCAATTTTTTCTAGTACACATCATATACCCAGAGGAAAACAGAAAAATAAGTAAAATTAGCACAATTGATTTACCTGTTTTTCGATTAACATCACAATTTTCATGCAAGCCTCACATAAGCCTTTCTTCTCTTTCTCTCTAACACATAATAAAACAGAGGTTTTAGTGCATGCTTTGCACAAAGAGTATGTGCAAGTATAACACATGTACTCTGCCTTTTTTCCACAAATGATACAGAAGTGCCAACCTGCAGTCCAAAGAAAAGACTATTAGAATGCTAGTCAATAAAAAAACATGGGCAACATATGGATAACTCGGGCGATAATTCAAGCACATAAGCATAGGCAAAAATGCAATAATGAGAAAGCTTGTAACTTGTGAGATTAAGAAAATAAGAAAGTACACATCTGCTAGCAAGTTCAGACATATGTGTATGTGTCTATATATATGAATATTATAGATTGATTAAAATACAGCAAGTTTTCAAGGGAAACATTGCCAGAAAATATATAAAACAAAACTGTCCTGAGTTTATCAGCATCTTTGCTTTAAGCACACATCATTGTCCAAAACTTAGATGTCCCCTTTTGATTAGCTAATTTAGATGCTTATCAAACACAGGTAATATGCCTGTTGTCAATAGCAGCTATAGCGACCGCTATAGCGCGTTATATAGTGTATAGCTATGTTACAGCTATTTGTGTTTTGCGACCAAATAGCAACATAGCGTTTCTTTTTTACTTTTATAAATAAAAATCGACCCAAATAGAGTATTTTAGCTATTTTGGTGGTGTTCACTTATTCTTTCTACTACTTTATCGCTATAGATGTTACTTTATTGAATGTAAACATTTCTTATATTTTCTACTACCTTATCATAAACACAAAATAGCGGGGGCTATTTACCGCTATTCACTACGTACCATATAGGTGGCTTGTCGCTATTCGCTATTGACAACTATGGGTATTGGGTAATATATGAACCATTAAGCATTCAGGTAGATAAATTATAAAATGACTATAAACAGAATTGCACGAGTGTAATAAACAAAAAATCCACTCACCACAATCCCAACGACCCTTTGATTGAAAGAAAGCCTCATCACGGTTAACACAAGAAGGATGATAAGCTTTAGGGCAATTCTTGCAGAAAGAAAAACACCAAAATAACCTCAACCCAGTTAATTCAAACCATGTAATCCGAATGAATCATCAATTACCACACTCACCTCCTACCATACAGCACAAGGTCTCCACCATCAAAGCAAATGAAGCAAACATCCTCCTCAATTGTCTTCCTTGGGGTAGCTTTTGAAATCCTCCCTCTTTTCCGTTTCCTCCACTGCCTTTTGCAGATGATCCTGTCTCAACCTCTCCTTCCTGGACTTTCTCTTCATCTGCCAAATTTGCTTTTCGTGTGCAATTTCTTCGATTCGTCTTCGATCTAAACCGTGAACCCCATAATTTTCTTGTTTCTCTGTGATTGAAAAACATCACCAGTTAGAGAACTAAAAGAAAAGAAGAAGGTCGAGAAGCATACCTATACTCAACAACAATTACAGAACATATACAGGACAACACACACAAGCCAAAGATCTTGATTCTTCATTTTCAACCTCAGATGACATATTTCACCAAATGCTAACCCAATTTACAACCGAACCTCCCAATACCCACAACATACAAACACAAACAACATCCAAACCGAAAATCAAAAGCCTTAATTAGCTCCAACCCAAATCACACAATGCAAGATTCATGTTTTTTCAGAGTGATTTCTCATAGGCATTTCATCGAACACGTTGTGTGCGCACAATATTGACCAATAATCGAAACGCAAAAGCCCAACTTTTCTTGTAGTTCAGTAGTAATAACACAAAGAAACTACTAAAAACAAAGATTTGCACTTCCCAATTCGATCTTTAGATGACGATGAGATCTTGAATGGAGTTACAGGAGAAGCTGGCGCAGGCGGTTCACGTCTTAAACCACGACAGGGAGTCTTGCAATCGCGTCTCTGCTAACCAGTGGCTGGTTCAGTTCCAGCAGACTGACGCCGCCTGGGAGATCGCCACCTTAATTGTCACCTCTCACCCCCATCCCGATTTCGAACTCCACAACGGGGACCACAGATTCACCGTGGTGGAGGGGCGAGAGCACCTGAGGGGGACGAATCCAGCTGGAACTGTGAGGGATGAGAGATCGGAGAGGTGGCGTGGCGGGGGGATCATGACGGGAGATAGGGAGTTGCCGGAGGATGAGAGGTCGGATAAGGGCGGAGATGAGGGGGTTTGGGGATTAGGGTTTTGTTCCTTTGGTACGGTGGCATTGTAGCTGTAACACCCTCAAATTTATAACAATAATATAATAAGGAGGGTGCTACTAGTTGGGTTATTATAACAATTTAGAGACTACACACGCAGCGGAACTTTACATATATTAAAAACTGTTTACATCATTAAACATATTTACAAGACTTTAACCAACATTCAGAACTTTATTAAAGCTTTAAGTACTTCATTCCCAAAACCCAACATTTATGGCCAGTATCGTACACCATAACCGGAAGCTAACTCTGTGGGGGACCATCACGAGCATCTCTATTACTACCTGGCATGCATTAGAAAACAAACACAAAATCAGATATACTGGTGAGTTCTAACATACACCACATCTTAATCGTAACAATTCATCAATTGTTATCACACCGAATGATTCACACACACATTCATCAGTCCATTTATTTATCCCAGTATTGATATGCATATCGAATACCCACAAGGTATTTATGGACATCTTTTATCAGTTTTTAATTTGGTGGGTGAAACCTCCACCTCGCGCGTTGACGGGTCAAACCTCCGTCTATAATTTGGCGGGTCAAACCTCCACATCGCGCGTTGACGGGTCAAACCTCCGTCTATAATTTGGCGTTGACGGGTCAAACCTCCGTCTATAATTTGGTGGGTCAAACCTCCACCTCGCCATTCATCACAATTTACCACTTTCAACTCTTATTCACATTTTATATTTATTTATATGCATGCCAGTGCCCGATTTTTATCAAACAACATTTATCATTCGGCATTAACATATAAAAGGGCAATTAGAACTCACCTTAATATTTCCAACAAGTGGTTATCAATCCAATTATGCTAGGGCAGCTAAAACTTCTCTTTCTCAATGCAACCTAAAACAACAACCCTAACTTAGTCAAACCACCCCTAGCTGATCACTTCACACGACTAAGGCTATACGACTGGACTCATTCGTACGACTGAACATACGACTGATCTTAGTCGTACGAATGACCATACGACAGAGGTGCGAATGAGCTATAACAGGGTTTGTGAGAATGACCTCCATTCGTACGATTGGTTCATGCGACTGAACTTCAGTCGCACGTTTGAACAATGCGATTGACTCAATCGTACGAATGGGCATGCGACTGGGCTCATTCGCCTGAAACGGATCAGCAGCTGTGTTCTTACCATATTTGGTCCAAAAATTCAAGTTTTAACCGTTCAGATTATACCATATTCACAACAGAACATATACACCTCATTTACAACCGTTTCGGGTCCTTATTTCATCAATCTTCACAAAAACTAGGACCCGAACCTTCACTTTTCAGTTTAACAGAAAGATTTAACAAAACCCAGATTAAAAACATGTTTTTGGATCAATTTCAACCACCTACACAGCTTAACATGTTCAAGAATCGATCCGCACCAAGCAAAACTTACCAAAACGGAGCTAATTTACTCAATATAGCAAGAGCAGGGGTGTTGGGGTTCAAAAGGGACGAGAGGGTGAGAATATAGCAGATAAAATCTGCTTCTAACACCCTTAACCGCCTTACTTATGCTACATGCCAATTTTTTAGCCGACATACTCAATCGTACGATTGGACCATTCGCACGGCTCAATTGTACGACTAAGCCCATACGCCCATTATTCGTGCGAATGAGCTTCATTCGTACGTTTGGCATGCGACTGAGGTTCCTTCGCACACATGTTGTGCGACTGAACACTAATCCTAATAAATAAATAATTATCAAACTTTTTGGATGTTACAAGTCTACCCACCTTATTTAGGGTTTCGTCCTCGAAACCTGACTAAAATAAATGGGGGTAGTTCCGTCTCATCTCTTCTTCTGTTTCCCAGGTTGACTCAGATCCTTGGCGATGTGTCCACTGCACCCGGACCAAACTAATGCTTTTATTTCTAAGTTTATTCTCCTTACGATCCGTAATGGCCATAGGTTGTTCAACATAATTGAGCTTCTCATCAACCTCAATATCATCTAATGGTACATATTGAGTTTCATTAGCTAAACACTTCCGTAACTAAGAGACGTGGAAGGTTGGATGAATAGCACTTAGTTCTTCAGGCAAGTCCAACCTATACGCCACGTACCCTACTTTCTCCACTATTTGGAAAGGTCCAATAAAACGTGGACTTAACTTGCCCCTCTTTCTGAATCGAATAATGCCTTTCCATGGAGAAACTTTCAACAAAACAAAATCCCCAACTTTAAATTCTAATGGTTTTCTTCTACGATCTGCATACGATTTCTGCCTGCTTTTCGCCTCTTTAATACAATTTTTAACTATTTCAAACTTTGACATTGTTTCTTCAATTATTTCACTATTTCCCAATTCGCGTTGCCCCATATCTCCCAAATACAGTGGAGTTCTGCATTTTCTTCCGTACAACATTTCAAACGGAGACATTTGAAGGGTAGCTTGATAACTGTTGTTGTATGCAAATTCAGCTAATGGAAGATGATTATCCCAGCTACCTCCAAAATCAATACTACATGCCCGCAACATATCTTCCAATGTCTGAATAGTTCTTTCACTTTGACCATCTGTCTGGGATGATAGGCTGTACTAAAGTATAGTCTAGTTCCCATGGCTTCGTGAAATTTTCTCCAATACCTGGAGGTAAATCTGGCATCTCTATCAGATGTAATACTTTTCGGAACTCCATGCAATCTAACTATTTCTTTAGTAAAGATATCAGCTAGCCTTTCTACCGAATAGGTTTCCCGTATTGGTAGAAACAAAGCACTCTTGGTTAACTGATCTACCACTACCCAAATAGTATCATAACCTTTTGGTGTACGGGGCAACTTTGTTATAAAATCCATAGTTAGATCATCCCACTTCCAAACTGGAATAGCTAATGGCTGCAATAATCCAAAGGTTTCTGATGTTCAGCTTTCACCTGAGCGCACGTCAGACATCTGTTTACATACTGCGTTACATTAAATTTCATCCCTGGCCACCAATAATCTTGCTTCAAATCTTGGTACATCTTAGTCATGCCTGGGTGAATGGAATACCTAGATTTGTGAGCTTCATCAAGCACCATATCACGTAAAGCCAATGGAATCCACATTCGACCAAATCTGATTTTAACACCATAACTATTTTCCTCTAAATATTTTTCTTGACCAACCATTCTTTCTCTCTTAATATTTTCTTCTTTTAATGCTTCCATTTGGGCTTCTTTCAGCTGTTGCATAAAATCAGGAGTGATTACAAGTTTATACGCCTTAACCTTAATCGGTTCATATTTCTCCTTTCTGCTCAATGCATCAGCAACCACATTGGCTTTCCCGGGGTGATATAAAATTTCACAATCATAATCTTTGATTAACTCTAACCATCGCCTTTGTCTCATATTCAAATCTTTTTGTTCAAAGAAATACTTCAGGCTCTTATGATCAGTAAAGATGGTACACCTCACTCCATATAAGTAATGTCGCCATATTTTAAGAGCAAAAACTACAGCTGCTAATTCTAAATCGTGGGTTGGGTAATTGACTTCATGGGTCTTCAACTGTCTAGAAGCATAAGCAATAACTCTTCCACGTTGCATTAAAACACACCCCAGTCCTTGATATGATGCATCAGAATATATTACTAAATCATCTACACCTTCTGGTATTGCTAATACTGGGGCTTGTGTCAATCGATTCTTCAGTTCCTGAAAAGCAGCTTCCTGTTCCTTATTCCATTCATACTTAACGTCCTTTCGAGTTAACTTCGTCAATGGGGAAGCAATTTTGGCAAAGTCTTGAATAAATCTTCTATAGTATCCTGCCAGTCCTAAGAAACTATGAATTTCTGAAGGACTTTTAGGAATTCCCCAGTTTACTACAGCTTCAATCTTTGCAGGATCCACCAATATTCCATCCGCATTCACCACATGACCTAAAAATTGCACTTCTCTTAACCAAAATTCACACTTCGAGAATTTTGCATACAACTTATTCTTCCTCAAGGTTTCCAATACTTCTCGAATGTGACAAGCATGATCCCCTTCGTTCTTAGAATAGATCAAAATATCATCTATAAACACAATTACCGATTTATCCAGCATCGGTCTACATACTCTGTTCATCAAATCCATAAATGCAGCATGAGCATTCGTTAACCCAAACGACATTACCAAAAATTCATAATGCCCATATCGTGTACGAAAAGCTGTCTTTGGTATGTCCTCTTCTTTTACCTTCAACTGATGATACCCAGATCTAAGATCTATCTTTGAGAACCAATTAACACCTTGGAGTTGATCAAATAAATCGTCTATACGGGGTAATGGGTATTTATTCTTGACAGTCAGCTTGTTTAGTTCTCTATAATCTATGCACATTCTCAAACTGCCATCTTTCTTCTTAACAAATAAAACTGGAGCACCCCATAGCGAAGAGCTGGGTCGGATAAAACCCTTGTCTAGTAATTCCTGTAATTGCTTCAGGAGTTCCTTTAACTCAGCCGGTGCAAGTCTATAAGGGGTTTTAGCGACAGGTTTTGCCTCAGGTATTAAATCAATTCTAAACTCAATTTCTCTATCAGGAGGTATACCCGGTAGATCCTCTGGAAATACATCGGAGAAATTACAAACTACTGGAACATCTTCTAATTTCTTCGTCTCCTTAACAGTATCAACTACATATGCTAAGAATGACTCACAACCCCTATTCAATAATTTCTCATCCTTAATCATAGATATGACTTTTGTGACACCCCCCGCAGGAAGGTGTACGAGAGCCGCAACGTGATATTGTCCGCTTGGCCTCGGCCTCACGGATTTAAAACGCGTCACATTGGGGAAGGTATCCAGCCCCTTATAAAGAGACTTTCGTTCGCCTCCCCAACCGATGTGGGATGAGTCATAGCCATATTTTCAGGCATGTGTCCATCCACCCACCGAAGTGAGACCAGCGTCCTCGCTGGCACAACGGCCCGGCCCTGGCTCTGATACCAACTGTGACACCCCCCGCAGGAAGGTGTACGAGAGCCGCAACGTGATATTGTCCGCTTTGGCCTCGGCCTCACGGATTTAAAACGCGTCACATTGGGGAAGGTATCCAGCCCCTTATAAAGAGACTTTCGTTCGCCTCCCCAACCGATGTGGGATGAGTCATAGCCATATTTTCAGGCATGTGTCCATCCACCCCGAAGTGAGACCAGCGTCCTCGCTGGCACAACGGCCCGGCCCTGGCTCTGATACCAACTGTGACACCCCCCGCAGGAAGGTGTACGAGAGCCGCAACGTGATATTGTCCGCTTTGGCCTCGGCCTCACGGATTTAAAACGCGTCACATTGGGGAAGGTATCCAGCCCCTTATAAAGAGACTTTCGTTCGCCTCCCCAACCGATGTGGGATGAGTCATAGCCATATTTTCAGGCATGTGTCCAATGGACACATGCCTGAAAATATGGCTATGACTCATCCCACATCGGTTGGGGAGGCGAACGAAAGTCTCTTTATAAGGGGCTGGATACCTTCCCCAATGTGACGCGTTTTAAATCCGTGAGGCCGAGGCCAAAGCGGACAATATCACGTTGCGGCTCTCGTACACCTTCCTGCGGGGGTGTCACAACTTTCACCCCACTATCATGATCATCACCAAAAACCGTTACCGAATTGCCATCTGGTGCTCGCAACACAATTATCTTTCTTTTGCATATTATCTGGGCCTCAAACGTAGATAACCAGTCCATTCCCAATACTACATCAAAACCTCCTAATTTCATCATATGTAGCCTAGCAGGAAACTTTGCACCTTCTAATTCGATAAAACAATCATCTATTACCTCACTGACAACTATAAATTCATCAGAAGCAGTTTCTACTGAAAAGGCAACGTCCAGTTTTGATGGTTTAACGTTTATTAAGGCATGGAATTTTATTGATATGAAACTTCTATTAGCCCCTGAATCAAATAAAACTCTAGCAGGTACATTATTAACAAGAAACGTACCCGACACAATATCCGGTAATGCCTTAGCCTCCTCTGTAGTCATTGTAAATGCTCTCCCCGCTGTACCGCTACTACCACTCACGCTGCCTTTACTCGGTCCTCCCACTGTCCAAATAGGAACCGGTCCAGGTCTAAGTTTTGGACATTCAGATTTCATGTGTCCCATCTCCCCGCATCCATAACACCGAAGTTCTGGACATCTGGAAACAAAATGTCCAGGCTTCCCGTATTTACGACATGTCGGGTGATTCAATCTACATTCCCCTCTATGAAACTTCCCGCATTTATTACACCGAGGAGGGGGACCTACAAAACCCCTAGCATTAAACTTCCTCTTCTGTGGCCCACTCTGTCCATACATAGGCCTAGAACTCAGTGAAGCTTCCTGATGACTCACCACTTCCTCTTTCACCACAAGTTTCTCAGACTCAGCGACCTCCTCATACATATCCGCAGCCAAATTTACCGTGGCTTGGTAAGTAGAAGGAGAATTAGACTTTACCAACATTCTCACCTTAGGGGGTAATCCCTGGATATATCTAGTAATCCTCTTTGTCTCAGGAGTTACTAAATGAGGTACCAAGCGTGCCATTCCTTCAAATCTAGAAGTATACTCTTTATGACTTAAACTGCCTGCTTGAAACTGTAAAAACTTGATCTCAATTCTGTCCATCTCGCCTTTCGGACAGAACTTTTCTATCACCAGTTCTTTAAAAGTTTCCCACGTCATCTGACTTACGGCGGCCTCACTCATGGCCTGTTCCACTGTATCCCACCAGTACAAGGCTTCTGCTTGAAAAGAATGCACTGTAAAGCCCACCTTCTGATCTTCCTTGCATCTACTAAGTTTAAACGCCGCTTCCATCTCTCGTAACCATTTGTAAGTTACTACTACATCCTTCTGGCCTTCAAACTTAGGCGGGTCACATTCCTTAAAATGCTTATATGATATTGGTTTCTCCATTACAGGCTCAACAATAACAGGAGGAGGGGTTGGTTGGGAAGATGATTCACCACCTTTCCTAAGGTCACTCAACATTTCAGGTAAGGTAGTACGCAACACTCGGGCGACTTCATCACCTATAGCTGCCTTAAGTTCATCACCTGAGATCCTAGCTTCAAGTCTAGAATTCGTATTACTGGTTTCCTCCATCTACGATCAGAAATAAACCATAATCAAATAATGAGTGATACCAGGATGCTGCATATAATGTAAATTGCTCATAACATTGGCCAGGTGTTATCAATTATTTACTTATTCACACCATCCTGCCTCTTCTCATTATCCTTTCACAGTTTATTTCTAACCCTATCTAAACCATAGAATCATGCACACACATCATACTAATCGTTATCTTGAACAATTACTTTCATTCAACAATCGAATGAATTATCACAAATAATTAAATACTCATTCATACCATAGTTCACCCCACTTCCGGTTGTAGATACTGGCACTTCCCACATTTTCAGTTAAAGTTTGAACCAATCAAATGTTTAAATCTCTTTAACTAAGGCTCTGATACCAACTTGTAACACCCTCAAATTTATAACAATAATATAATAAGGAGGGTGCTACTAGTTGGGTTATTATAACAATTCAGAGACTACACACGCAGCGGAACTTTACATATATTAAAAATTGTTTACATCATTAAACATATTTACAAGACTTTAACCAACATTCAGAACTTTATTAAAGCTTTAAGTACTTCATTCCCAAAAACCCAACTTTTATGGCTAGTATCGTACACCATAACCGGAAGCTAACTCTGTGGGGGACTATCACGAGCATCTCTATTACTACCTGGCATGCATTAGAAAACAAACATAAAACCAGATATACTGGTGAGTTCTAGCATACACCACATCTCAATCGTAACAATTCATCAATTGTTATCACACCGAATGATTCACACACACATTCACCAGTCCATTTATTTATCCCAGTATTGATATGCATATCGAATACCCACAAGGTATTTATGGACATCTTTTATCAGTTTTTAATTTGGTGGGTGAAACCTCCACTTCGCGCGTTGACGGGTCAAACCTCCATCTATAATTTGGCGGGTCAAACCTCCACCTCGCGCGTTGACGAGTCAAACCTCCGTCTATAATTTGGCGTTGACGGGTCAAACCTCCGTCTATAATTTGGTGGGTCAAACCTCCACCTCGCCATTCATCACAATTTACCACTTTCAACTCTTATTCACATTTTATATTTATTTATATGCATGCCAGTGCCCGATTTTTATCAAACAACATTTATCATTCGGTATTAACACATAAAAAGGTCAATTAGAACTCACCTTAATATTTCCAACAAGTGGTTATCAATCCAATTATGCTAGGGCAGCTAAAACTTCTGTTTCTCAATGCAACCTAAAACAACAACCCTAACTTAGTCAAACCACCCCTAGCTGATCACTTCACACGACTAAGGCTATACGACTGGACTCATTCGTACGACTGAACATACGACTGAGCTTAGTCGTACGAATGGACCATACGACAGAGGTGCGAATGAGCTATAACAGGGTTTGTGTGAATGACCTCCATTCGTACGATTGGTTCATGCGACTGAACTTCAGTCGCACGTTTGAACAATGCGATTGACTCAGTCGTACGGATGGGCATGCGACTGGGCTCATTCGCCTGAAACGGATCAGCAGCTGTGTTCTTACCATATTTGATCCAAAAATTCAAGTTTTAACCGTTCAGATTATACCATATTCACAACAGAACATATACACCTCATTTACAACCGTTTCGGGTCCTTATTCATCAATCTTCACAAAAACTAGGACCCGAACCTTCACTTTTCAGTTTAACAGAAAGATTTAACAAAACCCAGATTAAAAACATGTTTTTGGATCAATTTCAACCACCTACACAGCTTAACATGTTCAAGAATCGATCCGCACCAAGCAAAACTTACCAAAACGGAGCTAATTTACTCAATATAGCAAGAGCAGGGGTGTTGGGGTTCAAAAGGGATGAGAGGGTGAGAATATAGCAGATAAAATCTGCTTCTAACACCCTTAACCGCCTTACTTATGCTACAAGCCAATTTTTAGCCGACATACTCAATCGTACGATTGGACCATTCGCACGGCTCAATTGTACGACTGAGCCCATACGCCCATTATTCGTGCGATTGAGCTTCATTCGTACGTTTGGCATGCGACTGAGGTTCCTTCGCACACATGTTGTGCGACTGAACACTAATCCTAATAAATAAATAATTATCAAACTTTTTGGATGTTACAGTAGCCACCGACCAAAGGGATTAATATGTATATATAATACGTTGACAGAGAAAGAGAGTTGGAATGTGTACGTCCTCATGGAATCATAGTATCTCGTAACTTACACATATAAGGAACTACAATTTAATAACTCTGTCTAAACTTAATTTATTTGATCAATTCTGGCCCAACATCTAGTGTTTCGAGCTTCATATAATAGATTAATGCTATAAAGTTTAGAAATTTACATAATGAATAGACGTAAATGTGTGTTACTTTTTCCAGAAAAATGAAGCCATGAAGTAATATTAATAATTTATACGTTTAGACGTAAATGTGTGTTACTACAATTTAATGAAACCATGTGTTAAATTGAGTTGTTTGATAATATTGGTTAAAATACATTCATATTGTAAGGTTAATCAAAGTTGACGAGAAGCAACAATTTGTGGCCAAATTTTAAATAATAAAATTTTATTATTGTACTATACTTTAAAAACATAGAGTAAAGTGGTTAAGCATGATGTACAAGTGAATAATGCAAGTAAATATCTCAAAGTTTAGGGATAGTTTTACATCACAAAGTTGAGGCATGCAGTATAATCTTTTGATGCATGGTTTATTATGACAGAAAAAGTAATTTTGTTAAACTTTAGGGTTAATATTTAACTCTTCATTGTATCATTTTCCAATGCATAAATATTTTAATATTATAATTAATTTTAAATAAACTATTTTTATAACTTTTAAAATATAATCTATTATAAAATTTCAAATACTTATTTTTACCAACATTTTGGTATAGATTTTGCGCGAAACCGATTTCGGCTTAATATAATATTTTTTTGAAATTTTTTTACGACGACTGTCTTGCCGCAACGTACGAGTTTTTTTACGACTTCGTTTTTTTATATAGTTTCAAATGTATTCAACAACGTCTTTGTTTTGATTCTCTTACATCCACTGCACGAATTTACAACAACGTTTTGACCTGGCTTTTTTACAGTTTTAGGCCCCCGCCGCAACGCGCGGGCTTAATACTAGTTATTTTCTAAAAATCAACTTTTTGAAACTAGAAAGTTAATAAATGTATATTGTAGATTTAATTAATCTTGTAACAGCTGTATGATAATTATTTAGAATTAAAATGGATTTAATTTGTTATACACACACATTACAATTTTTTTTTTCTTTTGGAATCAGGTATAATCAATATTCTGTAGCGAAGTATTGTTTTATTTATTGTAGATACTTTTTTAAATTTCTATAACAGATATTAGACATTAAATATAACATATTCCTTTGCACCCGCCACAATGATTAATGATGATTAATGGAGCGTTCTAACTTGTATTTTTATATGTTAGTTTTATATAATCCAAACCCTTTTATGAATAATCTTCACTGTATTTACATTATTGCCAGCATTTTGTTAACAAATGCTCATATAGCATACACCTAACGTCTTTATTGGCATCCATAATCGTCTATATAAATATCTAATTCAAACCGATATTTAACTTGTTATCTTTATACATTACAGATATTAAATGTGACTTCATTTAATTAATTTCTTGTTTATATTTTCGTATTTAAATGTTATCCAAACTATACTCTCAGGTCTATTTTTGCATGTACTCTTTTCTATATCTCTATCTTATTGCGTATTTTTTTCTTTGTTCTCTCTCACATTCGCTTATGTTTTTCTCTCTCGAGCCTTAGGTGCGGGTTTTGAAGTGATACAGTCACGAATGAGGGGTGAAGTGGAGTGGATGTGAAAAAGTTGAGTGGGAAGGACGGTGGGTGAATAGCGATGGAAGTAGAGAAGAAAGAAAGAAGGGAGAAATGAAGCGGGAGGGAGGCTCAAATGGAGATGTGGCACTTCAAGACAGAACGGGAGTTATCGTGTTAGTTAATTACATGCTATTATAGTTGTAACTAAATTGATAAAATTACCTTGCAAATGTAAGTTGAAATGTTTTACATGTTTAGAAAAGGGACTATATATGCTTTTTAGAAGGATGTTTACATAAAAAAGACTTTTTAACTTTTATTTTTATCTTTATACTACATGCTATTAACTTATGTACTCTAAATGTTTTTATGATTTTCTTGCATCTGTATTTCCAATTAGGGATTTTTACATATTCTTCTTATGAAGTATGTTAAATCAACTTACTAAATGACTATTTTATCCTTATTTTTTACTAAGGGATTTTTACATATTAATTTTTTGCTATTGTAATTGTTTAAAACTTTAAGAATTACTTTTTGTATTTGGATATGTAAGTAGTTTTGATTATCAATGATTTTTTTTTGAAATGAAGTTTTAAAACTTTTGTACCTGGAGATGTGATTTTATTGTTTTTATTTAATATAGAATGCTCGTCTTAAAGTAAAAATATATATATATATATATATATATAAATTATTGAGTAAAAATAAAAATAAAATAGTCATTTATTAAGTTAGTTTTAATAAAATGAATAAATATGTAATATATGTGGAATAGTTTTTAGTAAAATAAATAAATATGTAATTAATTTTGGGTTTAAGGAAACATAAACAAACAAACAAATAAACAAACCCAGTATATCCCACTCAAGAGCAGGGTCTGGGAGGGGTAGGTGGTGACAAGTCTTTCCTCTACCCAGATAGGTAGAGAGACCGCTTCCAAAGAGACCCCTGGCTCGATACAAAAGCTATAACGCAAGCGCATCAACATATAATCACACGTACGATATATGATATATGGTTTAAGGAAACATGTAACCGATTAACTTAAGAAAAGAAATTTATAAATATTCTTTTATTAATTATATATTAGTCATCATACGTAAAATAATTCTAGTTTTACTTCTCATAAGATAAGCTTGTGGCTAATATTTGGTGATATTTCCCTTTCTCGACCACCGAAATCAAGATAACGATAGTATGTTTTTATTGTTATGATGTAATTCTCTTATGTCGTCTTATGAAGAAGTCTATATTTGATATTTTGATTATTAATGACGATGTTTGTAAATGCAATGGAGCATTATTTGAAAACGATATGTGTATGGTTTTGTTACTTTTGTAATAACTATTATGAAATTTTTGGTAAATTGTATAAAATAAAACAAATTTTATTTTAGTTGTTCTTTATGTAAATGAATTCTCAGATCCATTGATTAATATTACAAACTCTTATTGTAATTGTAATTTGATATAAAACGTAGCCTGTTTAATTTTCCAACACATTTAGAAATTAAGGTAATGCGATGTGACGTGTTTATGAATTTCGTTACGAGCGTCGCGGTGGTTAAGTACAAAAAAAAATTTATGAACTTGCGGTTTTAATTAACACGACACAACATGCACGTGTGATTCAACATTTTTACGTTTAGTTTATGTTTCGTTCTAAATTTTGTGAGCTAACATATCACAAAACACGTGTGTGATTTATTGTTTTTATGTCTATCTTTTTCTGTTTGATAGTTTCGTCGCAACACACGGTTCATAGACTGAATTAGTTGTACTTTCAATTGCATTAACACACTGAACTTCAATGTTGGTAGTCGATTGCAATGATGTAACATTGATGCTATTTGACACGGTTTTACGCTCCAGACAAAACACAGCAGGCTTAATTCTAGTATTTATTACTTTCAATTTCAATTGAGTAGAAATTACGGTCAAACAAGACCAACATATATGGAAAAAATATATGCAATTAAATGAATGATATCTACGGGCATTATTAGCGTACTTAACCGTTGTAATGCAAGATGAGCCATTCGTATGTTCATTAGCTAAATATATATCCTAGATAATTACATCTTTCTCGTTATTGATCGTCATCTTCTTCAAGCCAAAAAAGTATTCTCTTTCGACATCCATGTGTCGAGAAAATTTTAATATGTACACACGCGTGCATCAGCTTTCTTTAACAAAATAATCCTCCGCCTTCGAACACATCACGATTCTGAAGAGGCTAAATAAGCTGTGATGTGTTTGGATTAAGAGGTTGTTTTTTACTAGAATTGATCTATAATTATCTAAACACATGGATGACCAAAGGAGAATACTTTTTTGATTGTAAGAATACAACGCTTTGAATTTGTTCCCCAACAAAAGGTGCGAAGCAGGCTTGTAGTTTGTTTAGGGGCATTTTAATCCTATAAATTTTTTTAAAGTAAATTACTAGAGGGTCCATATGGTATGTTAATTTATAAATTAGGTCTTAACATATGAGAAACTATATGTTTGAGCTAATCAATATGTACAAGCATAACACGTTGGGTCCTTTGTTTGGGTAGAGGTTAACTTTTTCTATTACAGTTAAATAGTGTAAAAGTTGTCTACTTGACGGTGATACCACCACCAGAGACCACAACCCCTTGGAATCCATATCACCTTTGCTTGAAAAACCCATATTCGTTTGAAAAATGACTCGCCCAACGCCACCCTTTGATTTCATATCGCCATGTTGATCAATTTCAATAAGAAAAGAGAGGGATACATGGAGGGTTGTTGATCGAATTTGATTCTTGTAGGGGTTGCAAAATAAAGAACAATAGCGAAAAACTAAAAGGGTCTTTGAATCACTTCAAGAATCAGGAATCGGCAACGTTGATTATTAAAAAGCGATTCAATTGCTACTCAAAAGATGATAAACAAATCTAAGCTGTGAACTAGAAATATATAAACAAACAAACAACGAATATAATACGGAAGCGATGTAAATTAAACCCGTTGCCAATGCCAGCAACGTAGCTCAAGGCTTCAAACAAGAAAAACCTTCAAATTCTTTATTACGTAAAAAAAACCTCCTAGCAACAATGGAAAAGACCCAACTAAATAATGCTCCTACCTACAAGGTAGGCATGAAACTTGGAACAGAAATACTACTGGAGATAACCCCTTATTCTAGATAACCATAACAATTTGAAATTAATGATAACGAAATAATCACAAAACGTCTGATCCAAAACCACTTCAACTTGGGCCGACAACTTGGGCTTCAATACCAGGAACTTGGGCTTCAACAACTGGACCCGGATCCGTATCATTCTCCCCCACTTGAAAGGGACTCGTCCCCGAGTCATCCCCGGAGTCACTACCGCCATCATAGGGAGACAAATCAGCTACATTGAACGTAGCAGACACCTTATAATGGCCCGGAAGATCAATCTTATAAGCATTGTCGTTAATCCGCTTGAGAACACGAAACGGCCCATCTGCACGGGGTTGTAACTTACCAAAACGGCCCTGTGGGAACCGCTCCTTACGTAAATGTATCCACACCAAATCACCCTCTTGAAAGACTACTTTCTTACGATGTTTATTAGCTCGATTTTGGTACCGGAGATTATGTTGAACAATTTGATCACGTACTTGTCGATGCAGATCTTGAATTTGTTCGGCTCTCTCAACCCCATCAGCACTATAATGTTCGGGCTCATTGGAGGGAGCTAGATCAATTGGAGTAAACGGGTTACGACCATATACGACAAAGAATGGCGAAAACCCCGTCGACCCATGAGTCGACCTATTATATGCAAACTCAGCCTGTGGTAAAACCGTGTCCCACTGTTTCGGGTGCTGACCCACCAAACTTCGAAGCAAATTTCGAGGGTGGGTTCTATTCGTGACTTCCGTTTGTCCATCGGTTTGAGGATGATGGGAACTACTAAATTGCAGTTTCGAACCCATACGTTTCCACAAAGTGCGCCAAAAGTGACTGACAAACTTGACATCCCGATCCGAAGTAAGAGTCTTGGGTATGCCATGGAGGCGTACGACTTCTGCGAAATAGAGCCTAGCCACTTGGGAAGCATCAAAAGTTTTGGAGCAAGGAATAAAATGAGCCATTTTTGAGAATCGATCCACCACAACCATAATCGAATCCTTTTGCTTTTGTGTTCGGGGTAACCCCAACACAAAATCCAAACTCACATCTTCCCATGGAAATAAATGAACGGGCAAGGGAGTGTATAACCCGTGATTTGTCCCATGCATTTTTGCAACATGGCATGTACGACAGTGCTTCAAAATTCACATAACATCCTTACTGAGCTTTGGCAAAAAAAACTTTTCTTGTACTAAAGCAATAGTTTTGTCTCTGCCAAAATGTCCAGCCAAGGCTCCATTATGACATTCCAAAATGATAGCATCACGATAAGAGGAGGTTGGAACACATAGTTTAGTACCTTTAAACAAAAATCCATCTTTTATTTTAAAATCATTGAAGACGCCTTCCTGACATTTCTCCCACGGTTCTCGGAAGTCGGGGTCATCGCGATAAAGGTGGCGGATTGAATCGAACCCGGTGATATCGGCTTTAATGATAGTTGTGAGAACGGGTCGGCGACTGAGTGCATCGGCCACCGAGTTTGCATGGCCGGCCTTGTGTCTGATTACAAAAGAGTATTCCTGGAGCAATTCTACCCATTTGGCATGTCGTAGGTTAAGTTTCGCCTGACCTTGGATGTACCGCAAAGCTTGATGGTCGGAATAAAGAATGAACTCATTCGGAAGAAGATAATGTCGCCAATGTTCAAGACTTCGGACTATCGCGTAGAACTCTTTATCGTACGTACTATATTTCCGACGACAATCATTAAGTTTTTCGCTAAAAAAGCGATAGGACGGTTTTGTTGTGTGAGTACGCCACCGATCCCCACACCCGATGCGTCGCATTCTACCTGAAAAACCACATCGAAATTGGGCAGAGCCAAAACGGGAGCCCGAGTCACTTCTTCCTTAAGGGTCTCGAAGGCAGCTTGTGCTGTTGGACTCCATTGAAATTTTGAACCTTTCAAACAATCAGTAATGGGTCCAACGATGTTGCTGAAATTGCGGATGAATCTTCTATAGAAGGAGGCCAACCCGTGGAAGCTACGAACGTCATGAAGGGAAGTCGGTGTAGGCCATGAGGTGATTGCCGAGACCTTTGAACTATCCATGCGGATTCCCTGACCCGACACAATGTATCCGAGAAAGACAACCTCTTGAGTGAGAAAATGGCATTTTGTTCCATTTGCAAGTAGCTTCTGTTCTCTTAATACTTTGAACACATCGTTAAGGTGGAGAAGGTGTTGTTGCAAGTTAGTACTAAAAATCAAAATGTCGTCAAAATAGACAACTACAAACTTGCCTATAAACGGCTTAAATACATGGTTCATGAGTCGCATAAATGTGCTCGGTGCATTGGAGAGACCAAACGGCATTACCATCCATTCGTATAATCCATCCCTTGTTTTGAACGCGGTTTTCCACTCGTCACCGGGCCGCATTCGGATTTGATGATATCCGCTTCGTAGATCAACCTTTGAAAATATAGTGGCGCCGTGTAATTGATCCAATAAATCCTCAAAACGAGGGATCGGGAAGCGGTACTTAACCGTGATTTTGTTCACGGCTCGACTGTCAATACACAAGCGGTAGGCACCATTTGGTTTTGGTACTAGAAGGGCCGGAACGGCGCACGGGCTCATGCTCTCCCTAATAAGGCCTTTGTCGAGAAGCTCGGTTACTTGTCTCTGTAGTTCTTCAAATTCCTTCGGATTCATACGGTACGCCGGTTTGTTAGGAATACTAGCTCCCGGGAGGAAATCAATGCAATGTTGTATTTCGCGAACCAAAGGTAAACCCGCGGGTATTTCTTCGGGGAAAACATCGCTGAATTCGGTTAGCAAAGGTTGCACTTCAGCTGGGGTATGGTTTACAATCGGGTTTTGTTCTGCAATGAGGAGGCCGAGAACGAGTGTTGACCCCGTAGTGCGAGAATAATCAAGAAACTCTGTGCGGGATACAACTAACGCTTCAGTCTGAGAATCCCGTGGGTCTAATGGTGCGAGTGTGATATTGATGCCATCCTTTTTAAACGTATATGTATTTCGAAACCCATCGTGCTTAGTTCTTCTATCATATTGCCATGGCCTTCCGAGCAAAATGTGGCATGCATCCATCGGGATGACTTCGCACCAAACCTCGTCCGTATACTTGTTGCCGATTGAGAACTGTACGAGGCAGCGGTGGGTGACTTTCACAAGGTTTCCTTTTTTTAGCCACGTGAGTTGATATGGGTCGGGGTGATCTTGTTTTGTGAGACCCAACTTTTCGACCATTGACATTGACACCATATTGTCACAGCTTCCTCCATCTATAATCATCGAGCACACCTTTCCTTTTGAGGTACATTTGGTTCGAAATATGTTGTTTCGTAACCAAGCTGTTTCATCGCCCGGTTTGGCTACCGCCGCACTAAGGATTCTTTGAGTGATAAGAGCTTCTCCACAATCGGGATATAGCGTTTCTGAGGGTTCTTCGGTCTCTGCACCCTCGCCGTCGGTGTCATAGACGGGTGTCTGATCATGGACGGTTAATAGATCCTCCGTAAAAGCAACGACTTGTTTATTAGGGCAGTCCCGGCGTAAGTGGCCGATGCCCTGACATTTGTAACATCTCATAAGTGACTGTCCCGTAGGGGGAGCGGAGGACCCCGACCCGTCGGCTTTGATTGGGCCGAAACGGTTCGCGGTGGCTGTTGGCGTCCGGTTTGGTGCTGAAGGTTTTGGCGTGACGACTTTCCCTTTGGCCTTTTGCTGTTTTTCTACCCGATGGGCTAGTCGGCAAACATCATCAAAGGTCCAATATGGCTGCAATTGTACTACATCAGATATGTCAGGCCTAAGGGCTCCCAGAAAACGGGCAATGACTTGTTCTTCATTCTCATCAAGTCCACAACGCATCCGAAGTTTGTCAAATTCCATGAGGAAGTCTTCGACAGATAAACTATTTTGTTTGCAGTTGTGATAGTCTAGGTATGAATCTTGACGATGGTTGGCCGGAAGGAATTTTGCCTTAAGAAGTTTCTTCATCTTATCCCATGTTTCCACTTTTCTTTTCCCCTCTTGAAGTCGTTTCTTTCGGACATGTTCCCACCATAACGACGCGTGTTTGCGTAGTTTGATTGCCACGAGCTTAACTTTCAGATTGTCTGGGATGTCCTGCAGATCGAATACCCGTTCGACGGTGTGGATCCATTCAATAAACTCATCCGGTTGGACCCGTCCTTCAAATTCTGGGATTTCGACTCGGATGCCCATAGACCGTAACGGATCTTTTGGTGGTGGTCTACGGTTGTGGTTGCGCCGGTCGCCGAATGGGTTCTGTCGGTCATCGTCTCCCACACCATAATCAGATTCCGTTCGCTCTTCATCCCGTGGTTCGTAACGTAACTCAAGTTCTCTGATGCGTTGTTGTAAGCGATCAATATCTTCATCCCTAGGATCATGGTAATAATCGTCGTTGCCTCCTGCGGCGTATCGACGGGGATTATCACGAGGATTACTTCGAAACTCTGCCATAGCTCTGATGCCACTTAATACGGAAACGATGTAAATTAAACCCGTTGCCAATGCCAGCAACATAGCTCAAGGCTTCAAACAAGAAAAACCTTCAAATTCTTTATTACGTAAAAAAAACCTCCTAGCAACAATGGAAAAGACCCAACTAAATAATGCTCCTACCTACAAGGTAGGCATGAAACTTGGAACAGAAAATACTACTGGAGATAACCCCTTATTCTAGATAACCATAACAATTTGAAATTAATGATAACGAAATAATCACAAAACGTCTGATCCAAAACCACTTCAACTTGGGCCGACAACTTGGGCTTCAATACCTGGAACTTGGGCTTCAACAACTGGACCCGGATCCGTATCAGAATATACCAAGTATATCCCACTAAAAAATAGGGTCTGGGAGCGGTAGTTGGTGACGAGTCTTTCCTCTATCTTAAGAGATAGAGAGACCGTTTTAAAGAGACCCACAATTCGAAAACGATAGCAAGCAGATTATAAAGCATACAACACATATAGGTATATATTACATAAGGGTTTAGAATAAGAATAAGCATAGGCATATTCATACGTATATTCATAAGATGAGGTTTTCATAGACATAAGCATCTCTCAGGTAGACCCAAGAAAACTGATAAACCAATCTGAACCAGCCCGAGCCCGCTCAAGGTCTCGAGTTTGACAATTGACTTCAATCGTAAGTGATTGTAATTTGACCTACTGATTTGTAATTCCACAGGGGCTGCATACCGATTTGTGTTTATAATTTTAGATTTTCCAAAACCTTGTTTAACTACGTCAATTTATATGTGGTAGTGGCGGCTTAACTCAATTCACTAATTGGGATACTTACTCGAATTCATCAAATATGGGCCGTTAGTTCACATTTTCGATTTTGGGCTTCACTAGTTTATGGGCCACTTTAACAAGTAGGATTTAAGTTTTAGTTCACGCATAAAGACAACTACTGGACCTACATAACCAATCTGGGCCCTGTGCCGGGGGCCCTGTGCCGGGACCTAGCGCCCTAGCCTGCACATTCCACCCTGACACAGGGCCCATGGGCCATGCCTATATTTATTGGTAGTTAACTGCTAACTTAAGAATTGTATATAAATCTCAAAACATAAACGTTAATATAGCAAATACTCCTTTTAAGTTAAGTGAGGAACTCGCCTGAGAAAAAGGACTGCGACCTCCAAGTCTTAAGATATATCATATAATCTAGCATGTCGCCCTAAAGAAGGATTGAAGTTATTTTCCTTCGGTCCATAAACACAAGAATCGCGAGACGGCAAACATCGGCCAATGAAGCTAGTAGGGCCCTAGTCCTGTAACTATGTAAAAGGGGCAATGAGTCCATTTCTAGACGGGCCAAGGGTCCAAATGCCGGATTTTAAAATTCAAGTGCAAGAGTAAGCCAAAAAAATATGAGCGCTCCTGCACTATATGGTTTTTTTGCTTGCTTGCGTGGGGCTTGGGCTTGCTTTGATGATTGGTTTCGGTTTTTAGCCCTTATGTGGGCTTTCATCGAGGAAAGTATGCTTGATAGGCCCAAGTCTACGTTGATTATTACCGGCATAATAATTCTTTCTTTTTAAAAGATGTAGTACTATACATTAGATCGTATATTATTATTTTTATATATCTTTTTTTTAACATTTGGGAAAGTTGAATGAAAAGCGGAGGCCCGCAATAGCAAAGTACGTTGTATAAAAGTAATTATTCTCGTTATTGTTGCTAGCAAGTATATTTCCATCAGATGGTTACTAAATTTTTTTATAACATTAGGAATGTCCAAAAAATATATAGTGATACAATATTATTAATTATAATAGCTACAGCATACTTTTATAATTCTTAGTGATGCAAACTTTCATGAAATAGTAACAAACTAACAACTACTAGTGAAACCAGCGTGGTGGGCCGGAGTTGTTAAAGTTCGTTAGGCTTGGTTTTTACGTCTTGTATAATAGTATACACTCCTTGGGAAAAAAATTCAGTTCAAAACATTACTATACGTCGCTATGGAAAAACCAGACTTTTATAAAACATTGTATGTTAATAGTTGTAAAAAGAAAAATAAGATAAAAGATTAAACCTTCAAGCACTTTTCACTAACTTATACAACCCTTTTTTGTTGCATACATATTATTTCTTACAATTCGGTTTGGATAGGATTTACCAATTAAAAGTTGACTTTAACAATCCAATCTAACATACACAATTCAATGCCTTGACTTTTGTAACTGACAAAAAGTCAAATAGCTTTTTCATGTTTCAATATCAATGAATTAAAAGAACAAGATATTCCAACTCCCATATCATTTCTTTAAATCAAAACATGAAACAAATTTAATTCATCACCTACAAATGCAATGTTTTAGTCAATTTTCTCGTAACAAACATCAACCTATGGCTAAGAAACCGAGTTTGGGTCGACAAAAGATCAAAATCGCGAAAATTCAGATAAAAAACCATCTACAAGTGACGTTTTTCAAGAGGCGGTCAGGTCTGTTTAAAAAAACCAGGAAGTTATGCATCTATAGAAGATTTGAGTCTACATGAGCTTGAACAACTTAAAGACTCAACGTTGGAGCTCAAGAAGAGTGTGGTTATCCAAGCAAATAAGCTTTTTGCACAAACTTGTGATTCCTTTTCGTTTTTCTATAACAAAAATAGTGATCGAGGAGGTGTTGATCGCTACGAGATGAAAATTGTTTGTATCGTTTCATCGTCTTCTGGTGGTTCGCATGCCCATAGCTATGGCTATGCCCATGGTTTGTTGTGAAGTGCATTCTATATCTTGATATCGTGGGAGTTTTGCTGGCTAGTAACTCTAGCTTTTCTCTTTTTGTCTAAGTTGGTTAACATGTAATGGTTAACATGTATACATGCTGGGAGACTCATTATGGTTATATAAAATAGGGACATCATGGTGCTAATAATAAAAGATAAAGTTACTAAAGGTATATGATAAAATATATCATGGTGTTAACAATAAAAGATAGAATTACTAAAGGTATTAGAAAAAATGACGTTTTTTTTGTAAATGCAGACTATTTTAGGCACAGCTCAATGTTTATAGACTTTAGGGTTTAAACATTGTCTATAAATATATGATGTATTAACTGTTTGTGATAGCCCTAATGAATGAAACCAGTTTTTTCTCTCTCTATCTTTTCTCTAATGCCCTATATATGAAATCCAGATCAAATGACCACGTCATGGCAGGCTTTACACATCACGTTGACGGAGAAAACACGAATGGTGACTGGCGAGGACCTGCACCTTCAACCGCTGTGGTTTATCCGAACCACCAGAAGACCACTCTCCCTGCTTGAAGATCTCCATATTTTGCACCGAAATATAGTGGAGACCCCCGGGGGGGGGGGGTGTTCGTAGGTAGTGTTAAATTTTAGTTCAATAGTATTAATTTTTGACCAGGTAGTGTAAATTTTTATATAAATATCGATTTCCCCCCCACCCTCAAAAAAAAAATATTAATTTCACCCCCCGCTCCCCCTACGATAATGTTAAAGCTTCGCCGCTGATCTCATGTTTGAAAATTTTTGCACACTGGACCAAGCGTTTGCACATGTACAAATTCATAATTTTACATGTTCTTAATCATTAGTTAGAAACTAGAGAAGATTCGAGTAATTAAACTATTTCGATCCTATATCGAGGGCTAGTCACTACAAGAAAAATCGCTTTTTGCGACTAACTTTTTGCGGCGACAGCTATTTCGTCGCAAAAAAGTCACAAAACGACAAAAAAAATTAACTTTTTTGGCTTTTCAAGTCACATAGTTTTTTGCTGCGATGTTTCGTGGCAAAAAATTGTAAATAAATTAATTTTGGTTTTTCTAATATCAAGGAAACCTTTTTCTAAGGGTGGAAATCCCGCTTCCTCATTTGCGACGATGTTTCGTCGAGAAACATGCTATTAATTTTTAATATATAAATACTTATTAAATATCGCCGCAATTAGTCATTTGCGGCGATATGTCGCCGCAAAAAACCCACAACAGGTTTAAGTCGGGATTCAGTTCATTTTTGGAGTCATTTACAAACACCACACCACACCACCACCTGCACACCCCACCCCACACCACCACTACGCACCGGCCCCCTCCACTGCTCCGTATCCGTCGGTCGGCCCTTCCACCGTCGGCTCCACCGTCGGGCGCCCCTACTCTGTCGTTCTCCACCGTTGGCCGACCCCCTTCTCCGTCACTACCCCACCTGCGTACCACCGCTGCTGCTCCACGTCCACCGTCGCTGTTCCTCCTCCTTCACCGCCTCTTTTGCATCATAGTCACCACCACCACTTCTGATTTCAAGTAATAACCTTAATTTTTTTCTAATTTGGTGTTACTTTGTAGTTAATATTTTGAAATTAGGGATTTTGTGTTCATTTTGCCTAATTTGTAGTTTTTATGGTTATGAACATGGATGTTTAGCTTAGTTGAGATCAAGTAATATGTGTGAATGTATGTATTTAACAATGTATGTATTTTAGGTGTTAATTTTGTGTTAATTTGTAGTTATTTTGGGTTTAGAAGTTTATATTGTAATGAAAATATGGATGTTTAACTTAGTTGAGAGAATATTAGAATGTATGTATTTGGTATGTTAATTTTGTGTTAATATGTGGTTCTTGTTTGAAACTAGGTTTAGCAAGTTTTATGTTTATGAAAAAATATGAAATAACATGTGTGTATGTTTGTATTTAAGAATGTATGTATTTGGTTATGAAATTAGGGTTGAAAGTTTATATGGTTATGAAAACATGGATGTTTAACTTAGTTGAGATTGTTTGAAATAACATGTGTGTATGTATGAATATAAGAATGTACGTATTTGTTATGTTAATTTTGTGTTAATATGTGGTTCTTGTTTGGAATTAGGGTTAGCAAGTTTATATGGTTATGAAAACTTAGATGTTTAACTTAGTTGAGATTGTTTGAAATTAGGGTTAGGAAGTTTATATGGTTATGAAAACATGGATGTTTAACTTAGTTGAGATTGTTTGAAAATGTGGTGACCATAAACTTTGCGGCGATATACCGCCGCAAAAAAAAATAAGTTTCGCCGCAAAAAAGTCGTCGCAAAAAAGTTCCTCCGTATTTCTCTTTTTTTAATGCTGTGGACCCCACATATTATTTCGTCGCAATTTTCGTCGCAAAAAGGTTTTTGCGACCACTTTTTTACGGCGAACAGATGGCGGCGAAATTTTCGTCGCAAAAAAGATATTGCGACGAAATTGGGTGCTTTTTGCGACGAACCCAGTCGCCGCAAAAGGGTGTATTTCTTGTAGTGAGTTTGGATGCCGAAGATCATTAACGTGCCATCATTTAACAAAAAGAACAAAAGAAAGGGTGAAGTTTAATATGGGTATAGGGAAGAAATAGTTTAATAATCTTAAATGTTTTACTTGATACTCACATTAATTTAAATATATTGCAAATAAAACTCTTTAGTCTGTTGATAAAGATTACCATATTTATCGAAAAAATAATCTAGCTCCGCGTGGATAGTTGAATTAGTTATCAATAAACTATCGTGCTGTTTATTTTTCTTCAGAAACTCTTTCTCACCTCTTCATCTGTGCGCACGCAGACGCGGGAAGAACTTTTGAATGCGCAGACTGTTTGATTTTTTGAAAAACGTCTTCCTGACGTCTGCGTGGAGAAGATGTGGACTTACCACTTCTAAGGTCTTCTAACCTCTTCTCCATTCCCACCTCCCCCATGGCCACCCCACCTTTCCTACCGGCCGCCCCACCTCCCCCACCTGCCGGACCACCGCCGCCCCCTCCCCCTACCTGCGCCGGACAGCTGCTCGACCGGCCCCCCTCCCCCTCGACCGCCCCTCTCCTGCGACAGCGCCGACCGTCCCCTCACCGCCGACCGCCCCCTCCTGCGACCGGTTCTGAAGCTGATCTTAAACTACATATCAGAATCGTGGATGACTTTGTGTACAGATTGATACAAAGCAAGAGGGAGCAGATGAAAAACAAGAATCTTCATGTGGGTAAACTTGTTCTTTTCTAGTTAAAACTGTGAACCTTTTCATTATGCTTATTAGTGTTAAATTTCATCATGATAATAGAGAAATAAAGAGGATATATTATCAAGATTTTTTATGGAAAGTGACAACGATCCCGAGAATATAAACGATAAGTATCTGCGCGACACATCCCTGAGTGTGCAAAGATGTGGGCGAAGGATAAATATGGAAGGATTATTAAGGCTTATCTTTTTATTGCAGTTGTTTATTATTATAACTGTGTGTATAAACATGTTTTTAATTTATCAAAAAATCTATTTTATAAGTATATAAATAATCAGTCCGCAGATGTTAAAAAACAAACAATCTTTTTCTTGCAGACTGCAGACATTTGGTCCACCTCTTCTGCTGCAGATATCTGCAGATATGGTCCGCAGACTGCAGACATTTTCCTGCAGAAAAAACAAACAGCACCTATATATAGATTGAAAATTCAAAGGAAGTTTCACAAGCGTATCAAAGAATAAGTTGAATATTTGCAGGATTCAAGACATGCAGTTGTTTTACGATAAAAAGAAGAAGTCTCGTCTACTTGGCTATGCTTATGTAGTATGTCTATTGGACCCGGACAAAGTGATTATAGAGACAACACAAGTTCATGACAACGAAAGGAAGTCCAACCCAACAATATGCAAGACTACATCAAAGATCAAACAAGTTGTCATAGAAGATCGAACTCTAAAGACTGGAATATACATGTTTAATTGAGGGGGAGTATTATACACGATGTACTCTTTTTCCTCAACTAAGTTTTGTCTCACTGATTTTTTTAGTAAGGTTTTAACGAGGCAGCCTAACGTACTGATCATGTTGAATCAGTTTACATCGATCCTGAAGAATCGAGCCGACATTATCCAGATGTATAATGTTGATAGTGTATAATATAAAATGTCTGATGGGGAGTATTATAAATGCAGACTATTTTAAGCCCACCTCAATGTTTTATGGGATTTAGAGTTTCAGCATTGTCATTGTCTATAAATATATGCTGTATGTATTGTCTGTGATAACCCTAATAAATGAAATCAGTTTTTCCTCTCTATCTTTTCTCTTGTTTTATCTCTGATTTACAATAATTTTATAGCTTTTAAGTGTTACAATAAAAATTATTGAATGTATTTAATTTCCATTTTTGTTGATGAATTGTTTGGTTAAAATGAATGTCAACTTAAAGTGACCATAACTTTTTGAATCATAATTTGATATTAAGGAGCTTATACATAGCCTAAAAAATTTTCACTTTAAAACTTGATTCTCACATATATGACCTGGAAAGATTATGCAAGTAATATTAAGTAGGATTGCAGAGTATACAACTATGCAGTAAAACTTGGTTTCTAATCATAAGTTTGAGTTGTTTGGAACTAGTTAGATTGTGAGTATTATTATATGTTTAAATAGTGTATAAAGTACCTACTCATATGGATACATGAATACATAAAAATACGTTGACACGCAAGAATACATAAAAAATGTGTTGACACGCAGATGTTCGGATACCCGTTTGACAAGTAAAAAAACGTTCTTAAAAATAGAAAGGTATGTATCTATTAACAAAGTTAGATGTTATATTAGTAACTAGCTTTAGTAAATATTTGTATTACACGGGTTGAATATATAAAATATAATAAATTTTATTAATTATAAAACAATATTTGAAGATAAGATATGAATGAAAATATATATGAGTAAAGACTACAAGTAATAAAATAATAATGTCAAAATTTTAAACTTTTGTTTTTAACGTTTTTAATCGATTCCAAAAGAAAATTGAACATTATGTATGTAAACAAACCGATTTAAAAGAAATGTCATTCTTAAAAAATGTATTATTATAACTTCCGATTTAATTATTTTGGTTTATAGAAAATGACTTTTTAAAAATCAATTTTAACATATTTGGATTAAGTTATTCAACAACGTTGAGGAATTAACAAGTCTTACATTGTGTGAGGCCCATAGAACAACACATGGGTTCTGATCAATTCAATAATTCAACCGCCAGCCAACAATATATCGATCGATTGACAACAATAGAAAGTAACCACTTTGACCTTTTCAAATAATAATTAAGATGAAGGGAGGTATGAACGAATATTGACAATTTGACACCGGCCACCACACGGACCAAACCGACCCAAATAGGGTAGAGGTGGCCAAAAAAACCGGTTCGGAAACCGGTTCGGCCGGAAAAAACCGAAACCGGTTTGGGGTCCAAACCGGTTTGACCCAAACCGGTCCGAAACCGGCCCGAACCACCGGTTCCTCCCCTGGTTTTTCATTTCGAATTTACAACCGGTTTTTGAACCGAACCGGTTCAAAACCGATTTTCAAACCGGTCCCAAACCGGTTTTCCAACCCGGTTCCAAACCGGTTTCTCAACCCGGTTTTCAAACCGGTTTTCCAAACCGGTTACCGTTGGCTAACGGCTATATAGCCGTTTTTTTCATTTTTGACCGTTTTTTGATGTTTTTTACCATTATACCCCCACTAAGTTAATATATATATGTATTTGATGTTTTGGTTGAATCACAACAACTTATAACACTCTCTACTCTCAAAAATCTCAAAAACCTCAAAAACCACTCACAAATACTTTGGTTTTAAACGCTCTCATAAAAAATCTCTCAAATGGCTTCATCAAGTGCTCAATCATCCGTTGGTTGTGAAGCGTCTTCAAGCAACGTGGTGGTAGCAATCCTTCCTACGAATAGGAACCCCGAAATATGGTGCAATTACGATTTATGTCAAATGACTAGCGGTCCAAACAAGGCTCGTTGCAAGTTTTGTCATAAGTTTTTCAAAAACGATGCGAACACAACGTTGAAAAACCATATTTCAAATAAATATTGTAAAGCGTTAAAAGGTGAACCTTCTCAAGGTCAAGCTTCAATGACAAACGAAGGAAATATTTGGGCTTATAACGTTGATGCGGTTCGGGAGCAAATGGCGCATTTTGTAATTCAAGAAAGCTTGTCATTCAAACATTTCGACAACGAACGTTTGACTCGACTTATTCAACGAACTCTCCAACCACGTTACACCAATGTAAGTCGTGCTACTCTTCGAAGAGATTGTTTAAAAATGTGGAAAAAAACTAAAAATGAATTAATATCTTATTTTGAAAATTTACAAACCGGTGTTAACTTAACTAGTGATGTTTGGTTGACACCTCACGGTTCACCGGACTCGTACATTTGTGTCACCGCCCATTGGGTTGAACCCGATTCGTGGCAAATGATGAAACGTACGATTGCGTTTGAATTATTTGATTATCCTCACACCGGCCAAAACATTTTTTATCTTATTGATAAAGTTATTTAAACGTATAAATTAGAAAATAAAATATTTTCTATATCTTTTGATAATGCGTCAAATAACACTCTTACGATAGATTATTTGAAATTAAAATATAAACCAATGTGTGAGGGTGTGTTTTTTCATAGTCGATGTGTTGCGCACATAATAAACATAGCCGTTCAAGACGGTTTAAAAACGATTGAAACTGTTAAAGATTGTTTTAAAAGAATGTTACGCGATATTTTTAGCAATAATCAAAGATATACTAAATATCACAAGTTTTGTAAAGACGCAAATACTAAATGTTTAGGCCCGAATTGGGACGTACCAACACGATGAAATTCCACTTGTAACATGTTTGAAAAGACTATTGAACAAAAAGAAAGTTTAATAGCCTTTTATAATAGTTTGGTAAGTCGAGGAAAGACAAATTCTTACCATACATCGGGTTGGGCCATTATCGAAAAAGGAGTAACAAAAATGCTTCAAATTTTTAAAAACGCAACTACGTGACTTTCTGGAGTTTACTACCCAACGAGTCCGTTAGTACTTCACCAAATTTATTTAATGACTTCAAAATTAAATGAAATGTCGTGTAGGGGTAGACCTTATACCGATATGATACCCCCAATGAAAGAAAAACGTATAAAGTATTTTAAAGAAATGCCTCCCGTTATTACATGTGCCGCTGCTTTAAATCCTTGTTTAAATATATCGGGGGTTGAAACTTTACTTGATAAAATTACCTTTAATTTGGATTTAGAAGTTCGTAACCCAATGTATAGTCAAACTTTAAAAGCTACTTTTAACAAACATTTAGAACAAATGTATGATGTTTATTTATTAAAATACGAGGAAACATCACAAATCCATGACGCTTTAAGGCATGCGGCAAATGCCGAAACTTCAAATGATCTAATGTTTGATTTATATAATACTTTAAGGGATGAATGTAATAAACGTCAACATGGTAACACTCCGAGTAGTGAACTCGGGAGGTATGATCTTACAAACTTTTATCGACCATGACTTCACAAGATTTTAAAAATTTTGACTTGTTGGCTTGGTGGAAAGGTAAGGAAGATCAATTTCCCATCCTATCCACCATGGCCTGAGATTTACTAACCGTCCAAGATTCCACGGTAACTTCGGAATCTGCTTTTTCTGTTAGTGGCAAGGTTATATCAATAAGACGTACTAGACTCACTCCACAAGCGGTTGAAATGTCAATTTGCTTGAAAGATTATTTGAATACCGCGGAAAGAGTACAAGACAAACGCCCACTTGAAGGAGAATTGGAATACGAAGCAGAATTATACGAGGACGAGGTAGAGAGCGGATTGACAACAGGGATGACTGATGATGAAGCGGCATATGATGACTATCTTCGTAACAGTTCCGGTTCTGGTGGCGAGGACTAAACGTACAAGTATAATACGGACGAACGAAGAAACGACTATGTTAAATGTTTAGTTTTAAATTGTTTTAAATGTTTTAAATGTTTTAAATTGTTTATAAAAGTTTTAATTTGTTTATAAATGTTTAAATGTTTTAAATTGTTTTAAATTATTTAAATTATATAAATTGTTTAAATGTTTAGTTTTAAATTGTTTTAAATTGTTTTAAATTGTTTTAAATTGTTATATGTTTATAAATGTTTTAAATTGTTTAAATGTTTTAATTTGTTTAAATGTTTATATATTTATAAATGTTATAAATTGTTTAAATTATATAAATTGTTTTATGTTTTAAATATTTTAATTAAAAGTTTAAATTTTCTTTGAATTAAAAAAAATCCAAATTTTCCAAAAAAAAAAAAAAACCCGGTTTGGGCTGAACCGGTTTGGGCCGAACCGGTTTGGGCCCGAACTGGTTTCCAAGCCGACCCAAACCGGTTTGATAGGGTTGGGTTTTTATGGTTTGGGTTGGGTTTTTATGGTTTGATAGGGTTGGGTTTTTATGGTTTGGAACCGGTTCCAACCTGAACCGGTTTGGACCCAAACCGGTTTTGACCAACTTTGACCAAACAAGTTTCGGTTTGGAACCCGAACCGGTTTGGGCCAAAAACCCGGTTTTTACACCACTAAAATAGGGGTCAAGGACTAGACCTAGGCACCGGGCCATACCAAACCAGACAGAACGTACCAAACAAGTTTTGTGTGTTTTGGTCAATCTCAAGTGGATTTAAGTATTTAACTGGTTCATCGGGTTTTCTTGAGTCAGCCTCACCCTTATGGTATTAGACTTGTTATAAGGTGAAAAACATTAACGGAAGAGGGACCGATTTTGTGTGTTTCGGGTAGGTTTCGGGCAAGTCCACATTAATTCATCATTGTTCATGAATCGACAGTTATTATGATTTATGCATTCACTTTAATACAACTGTCATTTTCCCTTTGAAATTACGATGCTAACTTATATTATTTATTGTTTTAATTGATTCTTTTGGTCAAAAGTTTCGGTCACATGACATGTATTATATATCTTGTAGTGGTATGTGTATAAAGTCAACAATTGCCACCGATAACACCACATCATCCACAATTCTATTTTCGTACCATATATATGACTATTATAAATACAATACATGTTCCTACATGATATTATCACACGATAAACAGTCCCAACAACAAGCAAATATCAACACACAACATGAAGACACCATTTTTCACTTTCATCCTCATCTCTATCATCTCCTATTCCTCGGCTCAATCTCCGGTCCTCGACACCAACCAGATGCCCTCGTCACCGGCCCGTCCTACTACATCGTGCCAGCCGTTAGCGGAAAGGGCGGAGGCATAACCCTGACCCCAACAACGCTAAACCAGACATGCCCGCTAGACGTGGCCCAAGAAAACTGTAAAGATTTGTAAGAAATCTTCAATACAAACCCAAAATAAGTGAGAGTGCAGCGATATCCAACAGGGTAGAAGAGGACTGCACTGATTAAGAGCAGCGATGAAGAAGAAGAAGCTGTCGATCGAAGAAGCTGCCGATCGAAGAACAAGCTGCCGAAGAATAGGCTGCCAATTGAAGAAGAAGCTGCCGAAGAACAGGCTGCCAATCGAAGAAGAAACTGCCGAAGAACAGGCTGCCAATCGAAGAAGAAGCTGCCGAAGAACAGGCTGCCAATGCAAGAAGAAGAAGCGGCTCTGTGTTTTTGTATATGTCGAAAATGGGTTATCTGTGCCCTAAGACCGAGTGAGATGTTTATAATCTCACCAAGTTACACTCAGCCCCCTTTAACCTTGTGATTTGTCACCTTTAACCCTTGCTATATCCTGCAATGACAATTAGACATAAAACTAGAAATGGAAACAGAGATAACGACATGTTACAGATGAATTGATTTAATAATTTTAACAACCCCCCTCAATTCAAACTGTAAACATGTCAATCAGGCCTAGTTTTTGACATAGCGACTCATGTTGCGCGACAGCCAATCCTTTTGTAAAAATATCTGCAACTTGATTAGCAGATTTAATTTGCTCTGTTTTAAAGATTTCAGCACTAATTTTTTCTCTAAGAAAATGAAGATCCAATTCAAAATGCTTAGTTCTTTCATGAAAAACAGGGTTTGCTGCAATAGATATTGCAGCATTATTATCACAAAACATTGGGACAGGTAGCTTAAGATTGATGTTTAATTCCTTAAATAAATTGATGATCCACATGACTTCACAAGCAACAGAGCACATTGCCCTGTATTCTGCTTCAGCAGAAGAGCGGGAAACAGTGCTTTGTTTCCTGCTTTTCCAAGAAACAAGAGAGTTACCTAAGAACACGCAATAACCAGAAACAAACCTTCGTGATTCTAAACACTTACCCCAATCAGAATCAACAAAGGAAACTAATTCAAAAGAATCATTCTTCGAGAAAGAAAGACCTTTACCAGGAGAGTGCTTTAGGTATCTAAGCAATCTAAAAGCAATGTCAAGATGCGTTTTGGTTGGAGCATGCATAAACTGGCTCAGGAATTGAACAGCATAGGAAATATCAGGTCTGGTTAATGACAAATAAATCAATTTTCCAATCAATTTTTGATACATGGACATGTTGGACAAAGGGGAGTCCTCTGACTTACATTTTGAAGAAACAAGGAAGGTTTGTTCAATTGGGGTACCAACGGGTTTACATCCAAGATAACCAAACTCGGATAGTAAGTCCAAACAGTATTTTCTTTGTGAAAGATTAATACCCTTGTCTGTATATATAACCTCAATCCCCAAAAAGTATTTTAATTTACCTAGATCTTTTATCATGAAACTCGAACTTAAAATTTTTTTACTTTTGATATTTCATGATTGTCATTTCCAGTTATCACGATATCATCCACGTATACAAGTAAGGCAATAAACAAGGATCCATTTTGCTTAACAAACAAGGAATGGTCACATAAACTTTGTTTAAAGCCATTTTTAAGTAAAACACCAGTGAGTTTTTCATTCCATTTTCTGGATGCTTGTTTCAAACCATATAAAGACTTAACCAGCTTACACACTCTAGTATCAGATTTCGAGTAATATCCCTCAGGCAAGGTCATGTACACATCTTCAGTAATGTCACCATACAAAAAAGCATTGTTAATATCTAACTGAAACAATGACCATCCATTTTGAACAGCAAGACTGATTATGCATCTAATCGTTACCATTTTAACTACAGGAGAGAATGTTTCGTCAAAATCAATACCCTCTTTTTGATTATATCCTTTAGCTACTAATCTGGCTTTATACCTATCTATTTCACCATTTGACTTATATTTGATTTTATACACCCATTTACATCCTATGGGTTTTCTACCCGGTGGTAGATCAACGACAACCCAAGTATTATTTTTATGCAAGGCTTCCATTTCAATATTCATAGCGTCTATCCAGTTCTTATCCTTGGATGCCTCGTAATAACTTTGGGGTTCAATGGTCTTATTTAAGTTAGTAGCAAAGCAAAAATTTTCAGGAGATAAGTGGGCATAATTAACAACTTTTTCTATGCCATATTTTACCTTCCCCTCAACTATATAATCAGAAAATTTTTTTGGTAAAGACCCTGTTCTAGTTGACCTTCTTGATGCATGATTTTGGGTATTTTGCCCCTCAGAATGGTTAGTCTCATCATTAGGTACTGAGGAAGTGTCAGCCGTCACATGACCCTCACATGTGTCAGCACTTGGCTGCTGAAGATTAGTTTCAGCCTCGCCAAAACTGCTGCTACTTGTGTTATCAGGTTGCTGATCCTCACTGGCAGAACCTTGAGACTTATCCCTCTCCTCATCATAGGGGACTTTGTCATTAAAGATTTTATATGGCTCCTCATTAAAGAAATTCAAGTGATTCAACTCAGGTGAGGACTGACAATCGGAATCAGTTATAGTTGTTTCTTTAAAAGGAAATGTATTTTCATAGAATTTTACATCTCGTGAGAAAAATGTAGTTTTTGTTTCAAGATTCCAAAGTTTGTAACCCTTTTTTAAGTTTGAATACCCAATTAAAACACATTTGTCAGCCCTACTGGAGAATTTATTAGTGTTATTCAAAATTGTACTAAAACAGAGGCAGCCAAAGTTTCTTAAATGATCTAGAGAGGGTTTAAAACCAAACATCATTTCATAGGGACTCTTTCCTGATAGTATAGATGAGGGGGTCCTGTTTATTAAATAAGTGGCAGTTAGAATGCATTCAGACCAGAAATTAAGAGGAACACCTCCTTGAAACAACAAAGCACGAGCAACATTTAATAAATGCCTATGTTTCCTTTCAGCAATCCCATTTTGTTGTGGGGTATGCGTACAAGATGTTTGATGTAAGATTCCTTTAGATTCAAAAAAACTTGATAATTGATTATTCACGAATTCAGTGCCGTTGTCACTTCTAAAAACTTTGATTGTTTTATTAAACTGATTTTCAATCAGATGGCAGTAAGCGGTTATGCTTTGGAAAGTCTCATCCTTTGTTTTTTGAAGGTAGCACCAAATTGTGCGTGAGTAATCATCAACAATTGTAAGAAAATATTTATATCCTTCTTTACTGGTGATCTTGTACGGACCCCACAGATCAAGATGAACAAGTTCACCTATAAATCTTGATTTGTGGTTACTCAAAGGAAATGGGACTCTAGTTTGTTTTGCTTTATGACATATGTCACAAGGCTGTAATTCCTTTATAGTGTCAATTTTGAAAACATCTTTTAAGATATTTAAAACATTATCAGAAGGATGTCCAAGCCTAGAGTGCCATAGTCTAGCATTTTTTATATTATTATAGCACACATTCATAGACTGACCGTGTTTAGCAAAGAAGTATAAACCACCGGTTTGTTTACCAGTCACCAAGACTCTCTTTGACTTCAAATCCTGAATATGACAACTATCTTCATCAAAACAAACTTCTAACTTGTTATCTCTAGCGAGTTTATGAACAGACAACAAATTTACACTGTATTCAGGAACAACGAACACATCTGTTAATATAACGTTATTTGTTAAATTCAAATTACCAATCTTTATTACTTTGGCAGATGTACCATTAGGGTGACCAACTGTTATGTTTAGATTTGACACATCAACACAGTTGGTAAGATGTTTATCAGTTTTGGTCATGTGTTGATTAGCCCCTGAATCAACAATCCACCCAATTTCAAAAATATCTTTTGAAATGGATGAACAATTTAAGATGCCAACATTAGAGAGAAAATCATACGAGTTGTTTTTACCTCCAACCCCAGAGGTTTGGGAATCAGTGGGATGCTTTTCACTAAGGATATTCATCAGTTTTGAGACCTGTTCAGGAGTGAAAGACAAAGAGGCAGCAGAAACAGGGCCAGACTTGTTAGCAGGATGTGTTGGGTTATTTGAGTTGAAACCTTTATTAGATTGATTTCCACTTTTCTTTTTATAGTTGGGTGGATAGCCAACAAGTTCATAACATCTTTCTATTGTGTGACCAATTTGATTACAGTGGCTGCACTTGAGATTAGGGTTAGGTCCCTTTCCAACTCTCTTCTTATTATCAAAAGACTGATTTGCCTTAGTAAAAAATGCTACGTTCTGATTTTGTTTTGTCATAGAAGAACCACCATTTCTGTGAGATTCTTCCCGAGATATAATAGAGAAGGCGTCTCTAACAGTTGGAAGAGGGTCCCTAATGAGCAGATTAGTTCTAACGGGTTGATAAACATCATCAAGGCCCATGAGAAACTGCATTAACTTGATTAAGTGACTGAAATCATTAAATTCTTTAGCAGCCTTACATGTGCAGGAGGGAAGTTGGAGCATAGAATCAAGTTGTTTCCACATTGTATTCAACTTATGATAATATTCCGATACAGAACTACCATTTTGTTTTAAAGCATTTATGTTCTGGTATAGATTGAATACAACAGACCCATCTACTTTATCGTATGTTTCTTTTAAATCTTTCCAAACATCAGATGCAAATTTAGAGTATACTTGTCCTACATATAGCTCATCTGTTATAGAGTTTAGGATCCAAGATAGTACCACTGAATTGCATCTATCCCATTGTTTAGCTAGCACCTCATTATCAGTAGGCTTCTTACATGTTTCATCAATAAATCCAATTTTATTTTTAACTTCAAGTGCGAGTTTCATTGAACTTGCCCAAACAGAGTAGTTTTCTGTTCCTTTCAGTTTCATTGTTATAATAGATAATGTATTTGAATCATTAGCATGTAAATAAAGTGGATTGCTAGGGTCCAGTTTGCTTATTAATGTTTCATTAACAGCTAAAGCTTCAGATGTGGATCCGTCACTCATTTTAGTTTCGTTTGAAAAACAAAAAAAAACCGATAGAACAGATAAAATAATGAGCACACAATCACACACACAGAGGACGCACAAGGGTCAGAGCCAGGTTTTCACACCACTATAGTGGCAGATCAAGGATTAACCCAGGGCGTTAAATGCAACCACACAATGAAGATAACCACACAAGTGAATGCACAGAGAATCAAGATAGATGTCAATGCAACACAAAAAAAATGCAAAACAGGGGATGGCTCTCCCTGTTGGATATAACCAGTACCGGTACTCCTAACCCGGTCAAAATATGCCTAGACACAACAGTACGTGTAACAGAAAATAATAAAAGAGAGTAGAAGAGATGTCCTCACAGCGGGGTGTACCAAGTTAATGGTATTCCAATAAGCGGTGACCCGTAACCTTCTAGGGTTACCAGGTCACAGAAAAGAAGAACCCAGCAGTTAGTAACGCGTAACCTTCTTGGGTTACTACGTTATTATAGATATAGGGGCTTTATTACCCTGAACCAGATCCGAACCAGCAGCAATCAACCGTCAACAGGTCGACTGAGGGCACCAAATCACCGTGAACAGGTCGAATGAAGCCACCAAATGCAAATAAAACGAATCTAAGATCTAGGGTTTCAAAGATGTCAAAAAAAAAACCCCAAATCTCAGAATAACACCAGAGATCGTTTCAGTCCAAATCCCCAAGGGATACGAAACCCTCGGTTAAGAACCGAAGATGTATCAGCGGAAGGCTCACAGATACCAGAGCCTAAGCTCTGATACCATGTAAAGATTTGTAAGAAATCTTCAATACAAACCCAAAATAAGTGAGAGTGCAGCGATATCCAACAGGGTAGAAGAGGACTGCACTGATTAAGAGCAGCGATGAAGAAGAAGAAGCTGTCGATCGAAGAAGCTGCCGATCGAAGAACAAGCTGCCGAAGAATAGGCTGCCAATTGAAGAAGAAGCTGCCGAAGAACAGGCTGCCAATCGAAGAAGAAACTGCCGAAGAACAGGCTGCCAATCGAAGAAGAAGCTGCCGAAGAACAGGCTGCCAATGCAAGAAGAAGAAGCGGCTCTGTGTTTTTGTATATGTCGAAAATGGGTTATCTGTGCCCTAAGACCGAGTGAGATGTTTATAATCTCACCAAGTTACACTCAGCCCCCTTTAACCTTGTGATTTGTCACCTTTAACCCTTGCTATATCCTGCAATGACAATTAGACATAAAACTAGAAATGGAAACAGAGATAACGACATGTTACAGATGAATTGATTTAATAATTTTAACAAAAACAACGAACAAAGAAACGGGTTACCCTTGAATTTCCTTCTAGCCATCCCGAACCGAGGGGGTGTCATCCGTAGCTCTTCGGATCTTAACATTAGATTCTCGGGTGCGACCACTTGTGGTAAGCCCGCAGTCTGGCGGGTCGAAAATGTTAACGGGCAACGGGTCGTGTCGAGCCGTGGGTATTGGGGAACCCGGGCGCAGGGACCATTAGCAACTGGTTCAAGATAGAGAAGTATGAAAATGATTACAAGATTGTTTTTTGTCCCGCGGTGTGTAACACCTTCAGGCCAGCTTGTGGAGATATTGGTAGTACTATTGCGAAAAATGGTCGTAGGAGTTTGATTTTAAGTAATGAACCTCTTAAGGTCAAGTTCAAGAAGGCGTAAAAATGTGTTATCGAGGTAAAAAATGTTAGTATGTGATGATAATAAATTAATAATGGGCTTTTGAAGTCCTAAATGTTAGTTATTAGGTATGTCAATAAAACGGATGTGTGCTTGAAGTGACATCTAATCTAACTAAATATATATTCATTTTAAGAGAGACAAGTGTGGACCCTATTTGGCGTGAAGTATCGTAACTCCCACACGTGCCGCGTGGTAAGGGCGACGAATAGGAATGAGCAAATGACACCAAATATCGAAACCGAACCTGTACACGGTACCAAATTTCCCTACCGAATTATTTTCGGTGCAAATTCGTTAACACTTTTGGTGCTTTCGGGTTCGGTACTTTTGGTTCGAACCGGTTCAAGGTATTGGTATTTTACCGATTTTATCTTCAAATATCGTACCAAATTCTGTATCGTACCGGTACTGATACCATACCGTACTGTGCATTTTCGGTATTGGTACCAAATTTTGATGATTTTCGGGATCGTTATTTTCGGTTTGGTGCCTAAAAGAAGATAAATTATTGAGTTTATATTATATATTGATTTTTCTAAGTAATTAGGTATGCATAGTTTAAAGATTAATAGGACTAATATCCTATTTATGATAAATAAATGGTTATAAACTTTGATACATGTTACCATCATAAACATTCACATCCTCAATTTTCTAGTTCAAAAATCTATTTTAATCCTTTCAAAAATCCGAAATAATTAATTACCTCATCTCTCTCTGTTTTATTTTAAAAATTAAGATTTTTCTAAAATAAAGGTTCTGTAAAAAAACATAGTTTTTTATTAAATTAAAACTAGATATTTTGATTGAAATATAAACTTTTACAAAATTAAAATTTACTAAGAAATCTTTTAGAACAATGAACTTTTTAAAGATATAAACTATTTTAAACTTACTTAATTTCAAAATAAACCTTTTACAAAAACCTAATTTTTTGGAAGATACTTTTTTATAAAACAAAATTATTAAAAACAAGAGTTTTAAATAACGAGATTTAAATAAAAAATAAAATTTCTTCAAAGCAGTTTTAAAGAAAATGAGAAGTTATTTATAAAAAAATTATCGAAAACCATAGTTTTTAAACAACAAGATTTATGAAAAAGGACCAATTACATATTTCTCTCTTTAAATTAATAAAATTACGTATTTTCTCAAATACTACTTAAAAACATTAAAACTTATGTTTAAATAAAACTAGTAAGAAGCCCCCGCGCGATGCGGCGGGTCTTCTTACCTTATCAATAACTCCATCCTGCAGGAGTTGCTTCCAACCTCATACGACACAAAATAATACGTGAAACAATAATTCTGGGAAATGCTAATCTATAAGTCCATCTTACAGGAGTTGCTTACCTTATCAATAACTCCATCTTACAGGAGTTGCTTCCAACCTCAATTTGAGGTGTTTACATTTTTTACACGGCACAAATTGCGTCTAACGATCGAAAGAAGACACGATGAGGGTGACAACACTACATGACCCGAAAGCAAAGGCGATTACAGATTGATAAATGTGGGAAATGCTAACCTATAAGTCATTACGACGCGACCACTAAATCTTTAATAACATAATTCACTGTATGAAAATAGGCCTGGGTTACAGGCACATGCATAAACAACCATAACAAACTAATCTTACCAAAAATTCTAGAAGACTAAGTTTACTATCAGATTAGTATTAGCATATTTCTTTTTGCAGCGGTTAACTGAATCAGGAAAGTGTAGGCCTTTGTTATTTTGACAACAAAAACCAAAGAACTCCTATATCAAAAACCCATATGAATTTACAGGCATGAGAAAAAGAAGGAAAGAAGCATCACAGATATAAAATTGAATATGTTGCATTAGTCATTGCCTAAACACAAAAAGCATCACAGATATAAAATTGACAACACTACATGACCCGAAAGCAAAGGCGAATCCAGATTGATAAATGTGTGAAATGCTAACCTATAAATGGTATCTTGGTTTTTAGATTCTCATTACGACGCATCCACTATTTCTTTAATGACATAATTCATTGTAAGAAAATAGGCTTGGGTTACACACACATGCATGAACAACCATAACAAATTAATGTTACCAAAAATTCTAGAAAACTAAGTTTACTATCAGATTACTATGAGCATGTTTCTTTTTGCAGCGGTTAACTGAATCTGGAAAGTGTAGGCCTTTGTTATTTTGACAACAAAAATCAGAGGACTCCTAAATCAAAAACTCATATGAATTTACAGGCATGAGAAAGAGAAGGAATGAAACATCACAGATATAAATCACACGCAAAAAGCCCCAAAAAAGGTCGTAAACATACCCGCAACCACGTTAATGGAGGCAACGGAAAATTTCCTGGTGGGGAAAAAAGAACAGACATTCAGTGAATAAACGAAAAATATTGACGTATAAAGAGAGATCCATTAAAAATCTGATGTGAAAGCCATTTGGAAATGAAAAAGAAGCCTAATTTTCCTAAAATTAGATTAGGTGTACAAACGAAATGAATTGGACAATTAAACTTAAATGGAAGGCACCATTAAATGGAATTGTAATGCAAAAGCAGAAGTTCTGTTTTCCATCAGAAACATCAGCACATTATCTAACATAAGGTTGCCTAACACCATCTACATGAACCCCCCCCCCCCGCCCCAAAAAAAAAGCGCAAAACCCTCGACGCATTTGCGATCAACGAACATAGACGAACCTTAAAATACTTTGATCCAAATGTTATAAAACCACGGAGCAGGGTGAAGATTACATTTCTATTTTTCATATAAGCACTTAAATATTTTGTACATGTGATTTCTCTGCTATGCTAATGGTCTATTAATTCTTTTCTTTTGGTTATTCCTAAATACTCACTGCATTTTTCAGGTAAAATTGGATGGAGATATTAACCAAGGTGTTGCATATTACAAAAAAGCTCTATACTATAACTGGCATTATGCAGATGCCATGTACAATCTAGGGGTTGCCATTGTAATATTGTTTGTTCAGTGCCTTTATTCAAGCTTACTCAAGTCACATAACGGATCAAAACGTGTTATTCTTATTAAAGTCGCTAATCCATTGATTCATATAGCATGCAAATGTTTAGAACAGACTATAAGTTCCACCATAGCAATATGATCTAAACCACAACAAAACCTAAAATTCTCCCTGTGCAGTCAATCTAAATGCATACCAATGATCCCTAACATCTACACCAGTAGCATATCTCAAGTTCAATCATTACACATAAGTGAATTTGAAGTAATCGAAGGAGAGTGGTTGCCACCAAGAACCGCGATTGGGGCAACTGGCTGTCGGTCAACAACAATGTAATGTTTAGAATAGTAATCAAGCAAAAGTTCATGAAATTCAATAGCAAAATCAAAAGTTCCACCATAGCACTGTGATCTAAACCACAACAAAACCTAAAATTCTCCCTGTGCAGTCAATCTAAATGCATACCAGAGATCCCTAACATCTACACCAGTAGCATATCTCAAGTTCAATCATTCCACATAAGTGAATTTGAAGCACAACATTCCCGAACACAACTTCGAGCTTACTCAAGTCACATAACGGGTCAAAAATGTGTTATTCTTATTAAACTCGCTAATCCATTGATTCATATAGCATGCAAATTTTTAGAACAGACATCCAATTTATCTGAGTTGGATTAAGAGAATCAAGCAAAAGTTCATGAAATTCAATAGCAAAATCATAAGTTCCACCATAGCAATGTGATCTAAACCACAACAAAACCTAAAATTCTCCCTGTGCAGTGAATCTAAATGCATACCAAAGATCCCTAACATCTACACCAGTAGCATATCTCAAGTTCAATCATTCCACATAAGTGAATTTGAAGTAATCGAAGGAGAGTGGTTTAAAAAGGAAACACAATCTCTACTGATTAACTACGAACAAATCAAAGCAATGGGCGGAAAATGTATAGTTACAATCTATACTACAGAATATATCTAAGATGACAAACTGATTAATACTAACTAAAGTCAATGATGCATATCATACCAAAAAAGCCTAAAGCACATTGCTTTATATTTGTATACGATTTGGAAACTATAATCACATATATAGACTCTACAAAAAATCAAGTAAAACTCCTGGTTAAGTAACAAAGGCAAAAATGTTCATCTCTATGCAGGGTTTCACAATCAATGCACAAAAACCTAAAAACAACTAAAAGTAAACAAATCAAACACCTTATTATTAAAGCAAACCATTTTAAAAACGCTAGAAATAGAATAAACAGTCAAACCTGTAAGAACATGAAGCATAGAAGTCAATCCGAACCGTATTACCCGAGCCGATTCCTCCAACGGATTTCTGTGAAATTTCAACAAAGAACAATCGCAATTAGGTAAACCCAGATGGGGATTTTGATGAATCATTAAGAATAAGAAGATGAATGAAAAGGGTTTTGATTTGTCAAACCTGGGCGAGGAAATCGAGGGGCTGGTGGATGGCCGGAGTTTGAAGGTGTTGGGACGGCGGAATATGGTGGCGATGGGCGGTAGGTTTGGGCGGCTCACAGGAAGGAAAACAGCTACTCTGAAGGAGGAAGCAAGATGTAGAAGATGAAGCGCAGGAAGAAGAGAAGCAATGGCAGTAAAAAAGAGGATGAGAGTAGGCGATGGCGGTGGGAGAAAAAAGAGGAAGAGAAGGCTGAAAAGAGTTGTAACATTGCGCTTGAGAGGAGGTACTGCCAGCTACAGTAACCTCCTCTCACACAACCGACATTAGGCTTTAATATATATAATATATAACTCTTTTGATAGAGATGTGAATATATTTACATATATTTAATTCTTCTTTTTCTATATATGGAAAGTTCGGTACACAAAAACATGAAAATCCTAAAAATTGTATTAAGAAATCGAACCCATTTATTAGATCAAAACTAATGCCTAAAATGATGTCATGATGACAGCTTCATAATTAGATAAAAGTCATGTCCGGGAGAGGAGAAAGGGGAGTAGAACACCGGATACTAGTATTTAAACACTCATTATTATAAATCAACACCTACTTATACGTCTCATATAGCTCTATACTTGACGTACATGGTTGAAAACACAAAAAAGAGGAAAATTTAAGGAGGTGAAAGAGAACTATACGCCCCATATAGTCCTATACGATCCCCTATACGACACACATAAATCTATACGACGTGTATAGCAGAATTCGACACTAACCACGAGGGAAAATTCAAGAGGCTATCAGATGGATTATACGCATCATATAGGGCTATACGACCCCGATATACGACTCGTTTTATAAGGGGTGTCTAAATATCGGGACCCTTATTTGTTTTACTATGCTAGAATTCATTGTATGATAAGATTTAACTAAAAAATATAAAATATATGTTAAAGAAGAGTAAGGAGCTACAAAACTCTATTTTAAGATTAAATTTGGTGAAACTACGTATAGCTAACTAGTTTAACTAATAAAAAATTATAATTATTTAAAGCATTTTGTTTTTCAATTCTTTTTAACAATTCGTTCTAATTAAATATTTTTAAAATCATGGTATTTTTTTAATATTTTCTTAAAACATAAGTTTCAATGCATATTAAAGACAATATTTTTTAAATAGCATTTTAGCTTGTAACCTAATTACTTTATCATTCCAAGTTGACATTAAGATAGGATCCTCCGACTTGCACACACGATTACGTGACGCCTGAAAACAACCCCAAAATCACACCCTTTTCTCCCTATATATACTTGTTACACATGCAACTAAATGTGCACCCAAAACAAATTCAAGAAATATTTAACCAACATATATACAAGATGAAAACATTATTACTATTTCTTCTTATCTCCACGATCGCTCTTTCTTCAAGTCAAGAATCGCTTGAGGCGGTTCGTGATATAGACGGAAACTTGGTCCGTTCTGGAACGGAATACTACATCTTACCTGTATTCCGAGGAATGGGTGGAGGCTTAACACTTGCCTCCGTTAGAAACCAGACTTGTCCACAGGACGTCGTTCAAGCAGACTTAGAAGTTGATAGTGGCCTCCCGTTAACATTCACACCCGCGAACCCCAAGAAAGGCGTTATACGCGAATCCACAGATCTTAATATTATTTTCTCGGCTTCATCGATTTGTTTTCAGTCGAACGTTTGGATGATTGATGAGTATGAGGGACAATTGGTTGTTTCGGGTAATGGAGTGTCGGGAAACCCTGGTCAAGAAACGTTGAGCAACTGGTTTAAGATAGAGAAGTTTGATGATGATTACAAGATTGTGTTCTGCCCTACGGTGTGCGACTTTTGCAAGCCCGTTTGCGGAGATATCGGGATTTCGATTACGGAAAATGGAAGACGACGTCTTGTTATAAGTGACGTGCCATTCAAGGTCATGATCAAGAAGGCATGATGAACTTTCCACGCTGTTATAATGTAATATGTTTGTGTATGAATTTTATGTTAGAATAATGGCTATAAACTATAGTCTTGTAACCTGTAAGTGATTAATAAGAAAATAAAGATTCGTTACTAAAAAAATTGTTAGTTCTCACACGAGAACCTGCAAAATGAGCATACTAAGGGAAAATTGATATCACTAAACAAATCACAACTTACAAAATAAAGTCTTTTGGAAATGACGGATCTTATATTTTTTAGGAGTTAACACCTAAACATTTTTAAAATAAAATTATCGTATCCATCCTATCATATATATATATATTACTAATTATCAACTTATCTATGCATTATGAGTTGTACATAAGCATTAACGGATTGTACCCATTTTAGTTTTTTTTTTTTTTTTGTAATTTTCTTACTTTTAAGTTTTAATCCAATACTTTTATATCTTTTATAACTTAACCCTTACATATTTTCACTTTTCACGTTTCGGTTTAAATTTTACGAGTCAACATGTCACAACGTGCGCGTGTGGTTCGGCGTTTTTACGCCTACTTTTTTTCGCGTTTAATGGCCCATTTACAACGCGCGAGTCTTAGATCGATTTAGTTATTCTTTTTAATGTTTGACGTTTCACGTGCGTGGCTTAACGTTTTTACGATTACTTTCCGCCTGGTTTTATTTTTCCCATTTTGTTTATTTTTTTAATACGAGTTTATCTGGTGTTGATGGTCGTTGTTGATGGTGTGAGGTGCTACTTGACATGATTTTACACCCCCCGTCGCAACGCAGGGGCTTTAATACTAGCGTTTATCTAATTTCAAATTCTACGATCAACAAAAAATCTGTAAAAAGAAGACTTCATCCACGACCGATGTTTTGTCATTGTAACTACACAAGTTACAAATATAATATTCAAATATCGAACACAATACTTGTCGTCTGGTATTCTAACAAAATACTATGTAGGGGTAGGTATTAATTACCATTACATTCCTTTGTTAGATATACACTTGTTCATTAAAGCTACTTTTGGGTAATGCACATTTGTAATAACCTAATAGGAAAATAACACGTAGCTTGACATATTTGTTGCTTCAAAGTAATATATTAAGAGCATTCATAATATGTTTTCTTAAATTTTGTGAGTGAAGTTCTTAAATCATATGAAATGGTTGTTAGTGGTTATTAGTGAAGTAGATAGAAAACGTCACTGTTCATCTATAAATTTAAGAAAATATTGTTTTATCGCTTATAAATTTTTAGTAAAATGGTTATAAGTGAATGAGAAAAAAAATAATGATAAAGATATCAAAAGTATTATTTAATTAAAAGGAAGAGAAAAATATAATGATATTTAATATAATTATAATGATAAATATAGGGTCCTGCTGGGGACACCGCAGGTGTTTTTAGGGAGAAACCGGATCAAAAGGTCACGATTTGGCCAAACCGTGACACTTTAGGGAGAAACCGGATCAAAAGGTAACGATTTGGCCAAACCGTGACATTTTGAGATATTTTTTTGAATCAAAAGGTCACGATTTGGCTAAAAGGTCACGGTTTGAGATATTTTTGAGATATTTTTTGAGTAGTGAAATAAATTAAATGATATTTCTTGATAATTGAAATACATTAAAAGTTCTTTTTTGAAAGCTAAAATACATTAATTCGTATTTTTGAAAATTAAAATACATTAAAAGTTACTTCTTGAAAGCTAAAATACATTAATTCATATTTTTGAAAATTAAAATACATAAAAAGTTACTTCTTGAAAGCTAAAATACATTAATTCATATTTTTTATGAACTAGAATAAACTAAAATATTGTATTCTTAATATTTACATAAATTAATTAAACTTTGGTAAACAAATCATGCGTTATGATATTGAATAAATCAATTTTTGAGGACTACGAGTCATATGTACTTAATAAAAATTGATGTTTATAAGTTAGTTTTTAAGTGTTAGTTTGTTTGTTATATATGTACGTGATACTAAAAATTTAAATAAAAGAAAATTTGAATCCTATAAAAATATTAGAAGTTACAAATTAAATAAAATATCTTACATTTATATTATAAAAAAATTAAATATTATATCCAATATGTCACGGTTTGGCCAAACCGTGACATATACACCACCAAAACCAAAAACTCACTCCCAATAATTAACTCAATCCCAAGGTGCAGAACATTTTCTGAAGCCCAATATGTCACGGTTTGGCCAAACCGTGACCTTTATGCTTCAATATGTCACGGTTTGGCCAATATGTCACGATTTGAATCGTTTTTTTTTTCAAATTACCTACGGTGCGTCTAAAATTTCCGTAAATATAAAAAAGCTTATTTGAATGCTCTGATAACTTTAAATTTTAGAAGTGATCTCTCACTTTTCGACCAAACATGGTCATTAAAGACATGTTTTCTAATGTATGACATTTTGATACAATATGTGCACATATGAACTTTTTGTTAACTCAGCTGGATGGTACTTGTGTTAACACCACTTTAAGGATATGTTGTGAAATTACAATGTGTCTCAACTGTTCAGTCGTGGCCTCGTGGAAAATGCTTCATGTTTCTCTTGTCCATTAAAAATTATATTATGTATATCTGAAATATTAAACATACCCTTGTACTGGAAAATAGTGAAAATAAATCATTACATAGCACAAAAAGATGATTTCAAAAAGGTGAGATGTTTTTTTCGGTGAATGTGAATTTGATAAATTTGTGTGTTTAATCAGACAAAATAATCCCTTTGTGTATAGGTGGTGAATAAACATATTGATATTTGGTGTTATAACTGTCAAGGATTGGTGATTATATTAGTAGAAAACCTTTAGTAGTAACCTAATTATAACCGATATCTTGATTGTCAACTATAACTTATTTACCACTAATCAGACTTATCGTTGAAGCTTAGTTGCTAGCAATGTTTTAGTTGCCACTGATGATCTCAGATGCTAATGATGATCTCAGTTACTACCAATAATTTCACTTATAATTGAGTATCAGCAATAACTTACTGTTGTTCAATCAGTTCTTTCTAATTATCAATTTCATGTAACTTTTCATCATCCAACCATATTGATGTATTTCTAGAGCAACTCATCAATCCGTGCTCGGGAATTTGACCCTTTGTCCTTAGACCATGCAAGGGTTGTTGCCCCTTAGACCTTGACATCTTGTCGCATAGCTCTCTTGAACCCTCTATGGTGCCTACTTCTCTCTCCTTCTCTCACATCAGGCCCTTTTTTTAAAGAATTAGGGTTGTAAGCGAGTCAAGTCAAGGTGAGTTTATATTCGGCTCATATTTCTTTTTTCTGAATATTTTAATCTTGATAGCTATTAATATTTGTTTTATGAATTGTTTAGTGGAGTTTGTATGAAGCTAAAGTTGACTTTGTTGGTTTAATTGGTCATTAATAGAGTTTGAGTTGGGTGACGATTTGTATAGTTTTTGGATAAATATAGTGTTAAAGGTCATTGCTTTGTGTGGTCTTTGATATTAATAAAAAGTGTCGACTCGTAATTAGTCATAGCTGTGTTTTCGTGCGTTGCTTAATCCTACACCTCCTGTTACAACTCCCCATGATTCTTCTTCTTGATTCAAAATCTCTACATCAGATCCAATTATGGAAACATCTCATATTCCTAATCTCCTACACATTAAACTAGATGATAACAATAATCTAGAATAGAAGCATCAAATTTCTCTATATTGAAGACAAACATATATACATGTTCCAGCAGAAGGGAGCGTTTGGTTGGAAGAAATGGAATGGAATGGAATGGAATTGAGAAACTAATATAATTTTCAAGTAAAATTATGTTTGAGTGAGTAATGAAATGTAAAACCCAATGGAATATTTCACCTCAAATTCCCTTGGTTGTGGGATTTCAAATTGCCTCTCTAGGTGGAAGGATTTTGAATCCCACATCCAAAGGAATTTGAGGTGGAACATTCCTTTGTTTTTTATATTTCATTACCCACTCAAACATAATTTTACTTAAAAATTATACTAGTTTCTCAATTCCATTCTATTCCATTCTATTCCTTTCAACCAAACGCTCTCTAACTAAACAAGTATTTCCCACCTGTTTGAAAGCATACTCTTTGGGCTTTAGGTTTAATTAATGGATCCACTTTTTATGGGCTTTAATAAGTCATGCTTTTCACCCAACTCACATGGAAAGCCCACTTGGCCACTTCATATGGTAATTATGATTTATGAGTTATGACCTCCTTTTTTATTAGCCTTCTCGGTTTCAAATCTTCAATAGAAATAATATACTCAAACTAAAAACTGTTTTTTATTAAGTAATAAGGGATATAATAGTTATTTAATTTTAAAATTTAATAAAACTATATATGAAATAGGAGAAAGTCATAATACAATATGTTTTTTTCGTACAGAGTATACAAAGTTATTACGCAAGATTGCAAGAGTAAGCGTTTCGAATAAACAATCATGTAAGAGTTGAACTATTCACGCATGTACGAGATTACCATGCAAATGTGGATTTATCACGCGTGAATTTAATATTACGTGATAATTCATCTCTGCGTGATAATACCACTTTGTAATTAAATCTTTTTTTATATAAAATAAATAATTGTGTATAATCCCCTATCTCCTCTCCCAGCCATGACTTATCTAGTCATAAATATGTCATCACATCATTTAGTCATTTGGGTTCGATTTCTTAATACACTTTTTAGGAACTTTTATCTAATAGACTATTCCCAACTTCCCATATATAAAAAAAAATTTAATTTAGCATTTTTACGTGTAACACTTTTACAACTCAGACTTTCATATTATTTTTAATGTATCTAATTGATTTATTACAAACCTAAATACTTTACAATTCCAAGTTGACATCAAGATAGGATCGTAGATTTGCACACAGGATTACGTGCCGCCTGAAAATAGCCCCAAAATCACACCCTTTTCTCCCTATATATACTTGTTACACCATGCAACTAAATGTGCACCCAAAATAAATTCAAGAAATATTTAACCAAAATATATACAAGATGAAAACATTATTACTATTTCTTCTTATCTCCACGATCGCGCTTTCTTCAGGTCAGGAATCGCCTGAGGCGGTTCGTGATATAGACGGAAACTTGGTCCGTTCTGGAACGGAATACTACATCTTACCTGTATTCCGAGGAATGGGTGGAGGCTTAACACTGGCCCCCACCAGAAACCAGTCTTGCCCACTGGACGTAGTCCAAGCAGACTTAGAAGTTGATAATGGCCTCCCATTAACATTCACACCCGTGAACCCCAAGAAAGGCGTTATACGCGAATCCACAGATCTTAATATTATTTTCTCGGCTTCATCGATTTGTTTTCAGTCGAACGTTTGGATGATCGAAGAGTACGAGGGACAAAGGATTGTTTCCGGTACTGGCGTGTCAGGAAACCCTGGTCAGGAAACGTTGAACAACTGGTTCAAGATAGAGAAGTTTGATGATGACTACAAGATTGTGTTCTGCCCTACGGTGTGCGAGTTTTGCAGGCCCGTTTGCGGAGATATCGGGATTTCGATCATGGAAAATGGAAGACGACGTCTTGTTATAAGTGACGTACCATTCAAGGTTATGATCAAGAAGGCATGATGAACGTAACTTTCTACGCCCGTAATGAATGGATCTTATTATTTAATAAACTTGTGTTTGAATTTTATGTAAGAATAATCACTATGTATAAACTATAGTCTTGTAACTTGTAAGTGATTAAATAAGAAAATAAAGATTCGTTACTATTTGAGGTTATGGGTTTTCTAGGTTATGGCAAATACGGAATTATTATTTTTATATATTACTATTAGTTATTATATTATTATTATTATTTTCTTATTCTTAAAACATAAGTTTTTGACTATAGGTTTTATTTGTAACCTTCCAACTTTAAGTAATTTTTTTTATTCTATGCATCGTTCCTGGTCGTAAATATATGCTTCGAGTTGAGAGAACCTAAATATTTGTTTTTTGTTTATGTTCATAATGATTAAATAAAAAAAACACACTGTATATATGTTAAATACTATCAACATATGTTTATCCTTCAGATAACTTGATCAACATAAATGCTTAAAAGAAGACTTCATATAAGCCCCCAAGGTCGTCGAAAGTGACTCAAAGCGAGTCGACGTTGTCCTAGAAAGAACTACACAAGTATGTTAAGTAGCTCCATGACTGATGTTATAAACATACATGGTTTTGTCTTCGGACTGATTTAAAGATCAAAGCCAAAACTAAAAATACAAAACCACTTCAAAAATGACAAAATGATGAATAAAGTACAATGGACTAATTAATCACTCTTACTATGTTTTATGAAAGCAAATAAATAATAAATAATGCATAGCTAGATTTTTCTAAAATAATGTTTTTATAAAAGTGAAGTCAAGGAATTTTTTGATGGAATATTCTCTAAGGATAAGTTTTTATATGTAAAAACAAGTCCAAGAAAGGGTTTAGCTAGACAAATAAAATAGTGGTACGTGGTCAAATTTGTAATAATATAAAGCTTCTAAAATACTTTAGTTTTGGTCACTTTGACCTCGTCCAAGTCTCAAATGAATCTGAACTTGTATTAGGACACCAAAGCATTAAACATTAAGACTTTAATCCGTGAAAAAAGTTAAAAATATTTTTTATTATTATAAAAATTCAAAATCTTTATGTAAACTCACTCATTGTGACGCATTAAACCGTAAAAAAGTTAACGTTTTTAATACCACATTATTAAAAAAAGGAAAATGTTTACACGTGTTGCTACGGAAGAATTAGTAAAATTCAAAATCTTATATAAATAAACGAAAGCATTATATAATAACATCTAATTCTTTAACAAAAGCTTGCATAACTATGAATTATTATCATTTTAATAGATTGACTTTTTTTGTTAAGAAGAAAAGGTAAAATGAAAAACCGATAAGGTACGTAGAAACTGGATTACAACCTCAAAAAGGGTGCACGCTGACTAACTCCACCAAGCTATTTTTTAATTAATGTGTTTAAAAGTAAATAAATTTAAATACAATCTCGTAGGCTAGAAATAAAAATAAATAAACAAAACATGCAATAATTACTTGTAATCCGCGCTTCATGAGTAGTACTCACACGACTGTTTGTTTTGTTTGCGAATAATTAAAAATGACTAAACAAAACATCCAATGTGTGTTTTCTCATACATCCTTTCTTTTTATTGCTAATTTGCCACCATTGCATACATCCGTCGGTTTTTGACCAAATATGTATATTATCGAAACGTGATGTAACGTGTACCACCGGCTTCATATTCATATTCATTAATGAAATATATTAAGTACCTAACTTCATATGTCAAATTAAGATGACAACGACATAGGATATCATTGCTAGGCATCCAGCTAGCTAACTTATACATGCACACAATTACGTGCACCCTGCAACTGTTCCAAAAGTCGTAAAATCTTCAATCCATTGCATTTTTACTATAAAATTTGTAAAGGTGATCTAAGTTATAATTTAGCTTGATCATAATACTTAGCGTAACGTATTAATTTATCTGATCCTAATAGTTATAGTATCTTGAATTGGCGAGTTATCTTGAAACAAGTTATATGATTGATTGATTGTTAAATTCTTTTTAATCTAGTGCCGCTATAAATACATGTTGTCCATTTAGAGGCGGAGCTTGAACAAATGTATAGGAGAGCCGGAAAGTCACGGGACCAAAAAACTTTTTTCTTATCGTTATATCATGGGTGTCGGACTTAAAAGCTCCGCCCATGGTCCGACTCAACTAAATACACCCCACTAGTAACACTCGACATCTTTTTAACAACTTACAAGATGAAAATACTATTATTTCTTCTTTTCTCACAATCTCACTTTCTTTAGGCCTACCCCTAATCTCATTCGTGACATCGATGGTAACTTGCTCCGATCCGGCAAAAACTACTACATTTTGCTGGTCTTCAGAGGCAGGGGCGGTGGCCAGTGGCGGAGCTTGAACAAAAGTATAGAGGGGCCGAAAGTCATGAAACCTAAATCATGGGGACCCTACTCAATATGTATAAAATTTTCACATGAAATACATATAAATTTTTATTTCTGAGCGAAAAATCAGGCGGGCCTTAACTAACCTCCGCCCATGGCGGTGGCGTAACACTAGCCGCCACAAGAAAGGACTCGTGTCCCCTCGACGTAGTCCATGAAAATCATGATTTCAATAAGGACCTCCCAGTAACATCACACTCGTGAACCCCAAAAAAAGGGAATCCACAGATCTTAATATTGTTTTCTTGGCTTCATCGATCTGTATTCAGTCGAACATTTGGATGCTTGAAGAATATGAGAAACAAATGATTGTTTCGAGCCATGGAGTGTTAGGAAACCCTGGTCTGGAAACGTTAAGCAATTGGTTCAAGATAGAGAAGTTTGATGATAATTACAAGCTTGCGTTCCGCCCTACTATGCGTGAAGTTTGCAGACCGGTTACGGGGTACAAGACGTCTAGTTATGAGTGATGTGCCTTTAAAGATTAAGTTCAAGAAACATAGATCGTATATTTTCTATTACTAATGTTTATATATATATACATGTGTTTGCATTATATGTTAGAATAAAAAAAATATAGGCTATAGTTTTATAACCATAATTTAATAAATAGTAAATAATTGATAGGATCGATCAAACGTTCAATCAAATAACGTTTTAAACCCCTTTATTATTAAACTGAATCGTCCTTGTGATGCTAGCTAGAGTTACTTATCAATGGGTGGGTTTTGTGAATAATGATAATGCAAGGGGGGAAATGTGTAAATATGCTAGTTTAAAGTTTGTTAATTTGGTAAAGGAGAGGTTAAGTAGTTACTAGTTAGGGATTGCTTAAGCCTTGAATATAAGGATGTAAACATTCTCCTATATTATTTTTATGCAATTTTTATCACAATAATGGGGAAGATTAAAATAAAAGTACAAGTGTAAAGTGTACAAAATAATTAAGCAACAAAAAAAATAGTTATGGGAGGAAATATAACGCAAGTGTTATGAATTACCATGCAAATATGAAATTATCATATAAAGTTGAAATTATCGCGCAACGCATGGAGTATTCTTGCGTGATAATTCCATCTTTATGTTTCTTTTTGCGTGATTATCACCTCTTTCGCATGATTATTTCTTCTTTTTGCATGATAATTTTACATTACTTTATACACCTCGCCCGTAAAAGTTACTTTGTATTCTAAACTTTTCATGAAACAGAGAGCCTCAACAGCAGCTCTTAATCCACACTTTTTGCTAGTAAATTGCATTTCATAACCCTAATGGTAGTTATCTCTCTTTTTTGAGTTTTGATCTGTCTAGCTGCTCTTACTTAGTCTTTACATAATAATAAAAATGGAGCTATCGCCTATTATATTTCATAATTTTGTGAACCCTTATTCATTTTTCCTGCTTTCATTTTTTAATCTAATGTAAATAACTTTTTTTTATTTGTTTTATTCATCATTCTTTATTATTATCATCCATTTTTATCGTTTTTTTAATTAATAAATAAGTTTGTTTTAAGCTTCTACTTCATAATCCTTAAATATTTATTAGTAACTATTAATATTTAATTTACTAATTTTTTTATTAAACTCATGTAATAAACAAAGATTTTTAAGACAGATATACATTTAATGGATCAGGATCAATTTAACAGAACTAACTTATTATAAAATGTTAAAAAACAAATAAACCTATAGAGAATTTGGGATAAATACAACAATAACACCATTAAAGATAACTAGCTACACGTGTAGATAATTTAACATTTAATAGATCGTTAATTTTAAGAAGAAAATTTGCCATTAAAGCTAAGTGCGACTAAAACGTATTACCATGATATAAAGTGTTAGTCATTATCAAAAGATATCATCAAGTACTACTAATCCACGTATATACAAACACTAGGTTATAATCACGTGTAATACACGAGCTAAATAAATTTATTGTTACATGGTTAATGATATAAAAAGTTATGTCTTAAATATTATGTATTACACGGATTGAATAAACCTATGTGTTACACATTTAAAAATTTGAAGTTAACATATTTGTAATTTTAATTATGTATAGTTATTAATTGATGAATAAACTATTATAACATTTATAATTAAGAGTGGAGAAAAGCGGGAAAACAAATTATTAAATGATCTAGAATGCTGATAAGTGTCCGGATTTATTTTTATTTATTAGTATAGAGATATGCAAGTTAACACCTCACTTTATTGTAATAAACAATTTGAGATTTATATATTTTGGGAATACAAACCTACTATAACAAAGTTAACACATATTTACCGATTAATCATTTATACAAGTTTATATTTATACTAATTATCAAGTTTTATATGCTTTCTAAGTTGTACTATGTGCTTAATGGTTTGTACCCACTTTTGTTTCTTTTTCTAAATTTCAATGATTTTATTTTAACACGATACTTTTATATTTTTACAATTTAGTATTAATATTTTTCTACTTTCAATTTTGTTCCCCTATACATTTCATATTTTCCAATTTTTTTTATGTTTAGGTTTAAATTAGACGAGTTAATACGTTGTAGCGTGCGTGTGTGATTTAACATATTTTCGCTTATTTTTTTAGTTTAACAGTCCCAACACAATGTGTTGATCCTAGATTAATTTACTTATTGTTTTATATGTTTTATGTTATGTTTGCTTCACTGCGTGTTTCAACATTTTTATGTCTACTTTTCATTTGATTTATTTTTTACTTTTTTATGATTTTTTGCGGTGTTGGTGATCACCAGCGGTGGTACGGTTTTACACCCCCACTGTAACGCGGGGGGGCTTAATACTAGTTTTAAACCAAATACAATTGTTCATTCGCATTACGTTATTAGTTGATTATTTGCTAGGTTGTAACACCCGTATTTTTTTAGCAAGGAATGAAAGAGTAAAAGAAAAAGAAAGAAAAGGGAAGGAAATAAAAAAAAGTTAACTAAAGAGGAGGGGCCAAAAGTGCCAAATGGGCAAAGATTATATTTATTTTGTACAAAAAGGGAGGCAAGGCCGCCCATGTTGCCTGCATTTCCTATCATTCGATATTTTTAGAGAGAGAAAGCACAAAAGCAGAGAATTCTCGGGATTTTTGAAGAAGAATCTGAAAACTAGAAGTTTTTGGTAAGAAATCTCGAGTTCTTGAAGTTATAGATGATTCTAGAACCGTATGTGTGCTTATAAATGTGTTTTGTGTGTTCGGTGGTATGTGTGTGTGTGTTTTAGGTGTTAGAAACAACTGAGAAGTTCAAGGAAGAGATATCAAAACCTGAAGACAAACTATGGTGAGTTTCTAGACCCCTTTTTACCTGTTTTAAACGTTTTGGGGCTGGAAAATGCATGTAAGTATGTTTTATAAAATTTGGGTTTTATACCCGTATGATTTGAATGTATGAATGTATGTGTTTATGTTAAGTTTTGCCTAGAATCATGTGAGCATGTTTAGAACTAGGCATTATGATGTTTGGGACTTGGAATATGAATTAGACCCATGAACAGGTTACAATTATGTCTGAAATTTGGACTTAGAATAATTAAGTACAAGTTAATGAGTCCAATAGTGCTTATACGCCTAAGGAAGTGCCTTAGAAATAGGCTAAGTGGGGTAATGTGTCCAAGCCTGTAATATGTCCAATAGTCCTAAAACGACCAGACTCATAAGTCTGAAAATTTGCTAAGTATGGGGACTTATAAGTCCCAACAGGACTCATGAGTCCCACAGTACCCATGAGTCTAAAACTAAGTAAAGGGTGAAAAGTCTGAATTCTGGTCGTATGACCAGAAAATATTTTCTAAGTATGGGATGGTACGACCAACAGGGCTAAAACGACCAACAGGGGTCATACGTCCAGCAGTGCTCATACGACCAGAGCCTGAAATTTTTCTAAGTGTAGCTGATGAGTCCGACAGTGGTGAAACGCCTAGAACAGGGCTCATACACCCAAAATACTTAGACTTTTTAACATATTTCCCTTGGAGTTTGTGCAGTAGGGTTTCACCTGAATGTTGACTAGGACGTTATTGAATGTGAATGATGATGTTTGAATGTAATAATATCCTTTTCTTAATATTATAATTAATATTATGATTAGGGATATTATTAAGAGTATGAATAATATTATTTATAATATTATTAGTATTATTATTATTAATATGCTTATTAATAATAATACTGTATGTTTCTATGTGGAATGATCATGATCAATAATTATTATCATTAATAAAGTGAAAGATTAATGATAATGAGGAATGGAACGTGAACGAATGAACGAAAGTCTTGCAAGCAAATGAATGGAGGTGCACACCCCTGGCAGGTGTTAGCTCAACTGTGATGCGGGTTCGCTACCCCGAAGGATGCACACAGGATCAATCCTTGAGATTGATATAGAGGTGAGTGACTTGGTGTCACAACAGACTCACAGGAATGTAGGTCAATCTTTGTGATTGGCTTAGAGGTGAGTGACTTGGTGTCACAACAGACTCACAGTATGTAGGTCAATCTTTGTGATTGGCTTAGAGGTGAGTGACTTGGTGTCACAACAGACTCACAGTATGTAGGTCAATCTTGGTGATTGACTTAGAGGTGAGCGACTTGGTGTCGCAACAGACTCACAGCTTAATTGAAGAGGAACGATAAAAGTACGAATTGAACGATGATGAAGATAATGAAAGTATTACCTATGTGTACGTACGATGTATGATCACCTATGAAAATGAGGAACGGTTTTTGAATGAAAAGTAAAGTATTTTAACTACAAAACTAGAACTCACTCAGCAACGCTGACTTTTATGTATTTTCCAGTTGGCAGGTAACAGGTTGCTGAGGATGGCACAAGGGGATGACTACTTGGTGGGCAAGACTGACATCCAAATTATATTTTGACGATACTGTTGTGTTGTAATTCATTCAATTAAACATTTTGTGACTTAGAAACTAGAATGTATTGCTTAACGACATTTTTCATAATGAATGGATGGTTTTTGTTAAACTTAATTCCGCTGCTTAAAAATTGTATTATGTATGTTTTATGCTGTGAATGACCAACTGTGAGGTGTCCGGGATCGGGGCCTTACATAGGTTAATTATTAATTTTTAATTAGTAGATTCCTCAATTAGATTACTTAGGTTTAGGCTTGAGCTCGCTTGTTTTGTGTTAAGAGAGCTCAAGCTAGGCACGGGCTCAAGCTCCCTTCTTTATATCTTAGGGGCTGTTTGGGATTGCTTATTTAGAATGACTTTTGACTTTTGGAGGGGTGAAAAGACCAAACTGCCCCTCCAAAAGTCACCAGAAGTTAAAATTTTTAACTTCTGGTGACTTTTGGAGGGGCAGTTTGGTCTTTTCACCCCTCCAAAAGTCAAAAGTCATTCTAAATAAGCAATCCCAAACAGCCCCTTAATAGCATATATATAAAAAAAACTTGTTTAGGTTTGCGAGCTAGCTCGAGCTCCATACGTGAAGCTTTAGCTCGAGCTCATTTGAACTTAAGTCGATCCAAGCTATTGACGAGCAGATCCCAAGTCACACACGAGTTACTTAAACACTTTACACCTCCAATATAAAATGTTAATATAATACCCATATATATAGAAAATAATAATAATAATAATAATAATAACTTTGGGTACAAAATAAATAAAACATGAAACCACAGGGACCTAATGTGTAAATATTCCAAAAACCTCTTTTTCTCTCTCTCTCCACCCCGCTTTTCCGGCGGGATTTTCCGGCCACCGCCGGTCGGCCCTCCGGCGAGCTCCACAGCCAAAATCTAATCATCTTGACTCGATTACACCTCCCCGACAACATTTCGTGCTTAATTAGAACTCGTGGGCCACTGTATTTTGAATATTAGAGTCGGTGTAGTGGATTGTTCCTTTCGGCCGACCCATCCACCATAATCACGCACTGAACAGTAAATTAATCGAATTAAGTGTGCACTAACAATCATTTAAACGTTTACAACTTTCCTGTGAATTCAATTTCATCAAAAATAATCGAAAACAACACCTTCAATCATCACTTTCATCGCGGACCTGCAACGTACTCGAACTCCATCTTAGGCATGTTATAATCCCAAATTAACAGAAGGCTTTCGATTATCATCACCAATAGAAGCTTCATACGAAAGGAATTTGATTATCATCGTGGTTTGAAACATCAATCGATCACCACTTGACCGCGACTTGTTCTTCGAGTGTTCGTCTTCAATCCGTCACCAAACAGGTAATTAAACATGCCTACTTACTCGTTTTTACATGGGGATCGAAAGCCCCATGATTCCAATCACTCACAAGGTTGAATTGAACTTCAATTCGATCGGGAATGAAACTAGGGTTCATATGTATTGGGGGTAAACTGGAAATGGTGTTTAAAGGAATTAAAGCCGGGTAATAACCACGGCTGTAAGCTTGGTTCAGTGGTTGGTGCGTGGGTTGAAGTGTTGGAGGTCCCGGGTTCGAACCCGAGCCTCTCCATATTTTTTTTAAGCCCTATTTAACCTTTTAAAATTTTGTAAAAATTCCTAAAAATTATAAAAATCCTTTTTATAATCCCTGTTTATTTTTAAATCATCAATTTGATTTTCTGTAATTTTCGTTAAGCTTAAACATTTATAAAACAATATAACAAGACATTTAGTTTAATTATTCTTATGGATTCTTTTAAATAAATGGTAAAAATCAGATTAAATATAAGACTTATTTTATAAAAGTACCTAATTAGTTTCTGTAAATTAACTTATTAAAAACCTTAACAATTTATGTTTATATCGTTATAAATAGTTTATTTCGTTTAAAAATAAGCTTTAAATAGTTGAATTAGGCCGTATTTTACAGCCAACTTACAGAGGCCATAACTTCTGCATAACAGATTCAAATCAGTTAAACCTTATGTCCATGACGAAGTTCGTCGAAAGACAAATCTGTTGATATATAAAACATCGAAAAACTCACTCGTTTGGACCTCTAAACAGTCGTTTTCGTAACAGCTAGCAGTTCTGCGCAGCTGTAAAGATCCACGTTTTTCTCATATTTCGGTAATCCAAATCAGAAACTTTCCTAAATGAAAGTTGTTTAGAAATCACTAATCTAGTAAACTGGAGAGTTTCAGAATTTTTAAACGTCGTTTAGTATTTTTAACGAGTGCGGAAAGACAAGGGCAGAACTGGAATTTTTCAGATTATAATTTGCCTTACGTTATCGTAGGTTCTCGCGGCGTTAACCGAGCCTAAACCTTTTTCTGATTATTGTCATTCGTGTATAAGGTACGGATTCTTGGTTATCTTTATCATAGTATAAATTCTGTTCCGTTACTTTGTAGTACGGATTTTTGATATGTTATTTCCGTTAATATGAATCGTTTAGCCTTTATTTAGTCGTATATCCTTATTATTTAATTATGCTCCGATTCGTTCGACTCATTAGTGTTATTTAGTGAGACCTGTAGCATGCAATATATATTTTATGAATTGTGCTCATTATTGCATGTTCCTATAAATGTTCCATTGATACGTTATATGTTGGTAGTTGTACTACCATTTGATTAATACTCTGTTACCCGAGCTCTCCGACATGTCATTGTGGCGTCAATGATGTGACACTTTTCGTGACGGTGTGTAATAAATAGTTCACGGCGTCTCCGTTAACACGTTAGTACTCAGGTAGTACTTTGGCCATAATATCTGGGAGGCGGATGGATCGATCCTAGTTCAGTTCAGTTCAGTTCAGTTCCGGGGGATGGAATCATGTGTGTACGCCCCACACACCATCTCATTAGTGCATAGTCTAGCTAGCTATGTACTTATCAGTTCACTTTTGGCTCTGGGTACTTCTTATGTTACACGACTTATTTTGTTTGTATATACGCGTCGTGTAGATCAGTTCAGTTCAGTATTACATGTTCAGTTCAGTATCAGTATTATATGTTCAGATTCAGATTTCCGTTTCAGTATCATATGATCCGTTCAGTATTCAGATATAAGTATTTTATGCTTCGTATTGTTACTATTGTTATTTCCGTCACTGAGCAACTTTTGGCTCAGCCGTATTTTCTTTTGTGGTGTTTTCTTATTTGATTGTAGGCAATCAGGGGGTTCCGGGAAATCAGTGAAGAGTGGTTGAAGATCAAGATTGTATTTTACTTTAATTGATGTAATGAATAACTTAATTAGGTTCTTTCGGATTATGGAGTTTGTTTGAATTTATTTCTTTTGACAATCTCTTTAATATCGTGAAATGGGTTTTGATTTGATATCTGTAATAGTGACACGTCAGCCTCTCCGGGTTGGGGTGTTACAGTTATGGTATCAAAGCAAAGGCTCTTTCCTGTAGAAAACTTAAACATTAATAATAAACTTGTGAGGTAATGGGTAGACGTTGGGTTAGGATCTAATTTTGTTCCCAATCTAAATTCCAGTGTTCACACGTGTACTTTCATTTCAGATGGCTCCTAAGAGACGTGTGAACAACCGCAATAACTCGAATGGCCCCTCATCTGATACTCCTCTTGAAACCCTTGTTGCTAATGCCGTAAACGCTGCTATTTCTGGAATACTCCCTAATCTGATGACTCAGACTGCTCAAACAGTCATCCAGCAGATGCAACATGCAAATTCGGAGGGAAACAACACAGGACCTCCACCCGGTGGAAATAACTCAGAGCCACCTTCTGGCGGGAACAACACAGGAGCACCTTCCAGTGATAATACACCACCACCCCGTGATGGTATTCATGTCTGGTTGGAACGTTTCCAGAAGCAAAGGCCTAAGTCTTTCAGTACTTCCAATGATCCGGTCGAGGTGCAAAACTGGATCAGTCATATTGAGAAATTGTTTGAGGTACTTGGTGTTGAGGACGTATACAAAGTAAGGTTGGCTACATACAAGTTAGAAGATGATGCTCACAGATGGTGGACGACTGTGAAACAAGCTAGAGGAGGAAACGAATATGCAGCTACACTTCCTTGGGATAAATTCCGAGGAATGTTTTATGAGGAATACTTCACTACTGCTGACCGCACTGAGTATCGTAGACAATATGCTAATATTAGACAGAGGGATGACGAGCACATAACAGATTTCAAGACACGATTTACGCGATTGGTGAGTTTTCTTGGTGCATCTGCAGGCTCACCGCAAGAGCAGACAGAAAATTTTCAGTGGGCCATATGTGAAAGGGATCGAAAGTTTATATTGAATCATCGGTTTAAAGATATTAATGAAGTGGTTGATGCTGTTAAAAACCTATATAATGATAAAAAGAATGGAAGGAAGTCGTATGATGATAACCGTAAGCGGCCTAGAGAGAATGACCATGATCAGTCATCTTCTCATACGAATAAGAATCAGTCTTCACCACCACGAGACCGTCGAAACCGTTTCGATCGCAACAACAACAATAACTCCCGATCATGGAAAAATCGAAACCAGAACCAGAAATCAACTCATAATCAGACTCAGCAGGCTCCTACTCGTGCTCAACCACCAAATCAGCAGCACCCTAATCAGGATCGGAATGCTATCCCTCCGTGTAACACATGCGGGAAACTTCATAAGGGAGTTTGTCGTCTGGCCGGAGGATTATGTTTCAGATGCGGACGTGCAGGACACATGATTAGGGATTGCCCTCAGCGCGACCCTCGTAATAACGCTGGAGGGAATCAAGCTAAACCTGCAACCGGAGGACGAGTTTTTGCACTCACTGCAAATGAAGCGGCTAACGCACCAGGTATATTTATGACCCCTTAGTTAGCAACGTATTATATATCTATATATGTCTTATCCGATACTGATAGTAAATGCCCTAGGTATGATCTCCGGTACCCTTTGCATAGGAAAGCGGGATATTTATGTCTTATTTGATACGGGCGCTACGCATTCTGTCGTATCTCTTTTGTTTGCTAAGTACTTAAGGACTGCACCGACTGCTTTAGAGCACGCTTTGGTTATTACGACTCCATTAGGAGAGTCGACTATCATCTCGCATGTCTATAGAGATTGTCCGATCAGAATCGAGTCTATTATTCGTAAAGCTGATTTGTTTCCTATGCAAATGAGTGACTTTGATGTCATACTTGGTATGGACTGGTTAACTCGACATCATGTTACTATAGAATGCCAGACTCGTCGTGTTTTATTTGGGAATCCTCAATGCCCTGAACTCGTTTATCAAGGGACTCAGCCTCGAAAATCGTTGAAAATCATCTCTGCGTTTAAGGCTCAGAAACTCTTATCGCACGGTTGCGTGGGCTTCCTAGCTTCAGTGAAAGCTACATCTTCTGAAAAGCTAAACATATCTGATTATCCGATTGTATGTGATTTTCCTGACGTATTTCCTGAGGAGTTACCCGGACTTCCACCAGATCGCGAGGTAGAATTCACTATTGATCTTATTCCAGGTGCTGAACCGATTTCTAAGGCACCGTATCGTATGGCACCTATGGAGCTTAAAGAGTTAAAGGAGCAGTTACAGGAATTATTAGATTTGGGATTTATTAGACCAAGCGTCTCACCTTGGGGCGCACCGGTCCTATTCGTGAAGAAGAAAGATGGTTCTTTGAGACTCTGCATTGACTACAGAGAACTCAACAAGATCACTATCCGTAATCGTTACCCTCTGCCTCGTATTGATGATTTATTTGATCAGCTTCAGGGTGCAAAGTGTTTCTCTAAAATCGATCTGAGGTCTGGTTACCATCAGCTAAAGATCAAAGATTCTGACGTCCCTAAATCTGCCTTCCGTACTCGGTATGGTCACTATGAGTTCCTGGTTATGCCGTTCGGGTTAACTAATGCCCCGGCCGTATTCATGGACCTAATGAACCGAGTCTTCCGCAAGTTCCTCGATAAGTTCGTCATTGTATTTATCGATGACATCCTAATTTATTCTAAAAGTAAGGAGGAGCATGAGAATCACCTTCGTATCGTGCTCGAAACACTACGCGAAAAGAAGCTTTATGCTAAATTTTCAAAGTGTGAATTTTGGCTGAGCAAGGTAGCCTTTTTGGGTCATGTCGTTTCTGCGGAAGGTATTATGATGGACCCTGCTAAAGTTGAGGCGATCACTAAGTGGCCTAGACCGACCTCAGCCACGGAAGTCCGTAGTTTTCTTGGCCTTGCTGGTTACTACCGCAGATTTGTTGAAGGTTTTTCGGTTATAGCTTTACCCCTTACGCAACTGTTAAGGAAAGGGGTTAAGTATTCTTGGAATGATGAACGAGAGAAAAGTTTTGAAGAGCTCAAGAAAAGATTGGTGTCTGCTCCTGTTCTCACACTTCCATCGGGCACGGGTGGATATCAGATCTACAACGATGCCTCTAAAAAGGGACTTGGATGTGTGCTAATGCAGCATGGTAAGGTCATTGCTTATGCTTCACGGCAGTTGAAACCTTACGAGGTAAATTATCCTACGCATGATCTTGAACTCGCTGCTGTTATTTTCGCGTTGAAAATATGGCGTCATTATCTTTACGGAGAGACTTGTGATATTTTTACTGATCACAAGAGCTTGAAATATATTTTCACACAAAAGGAACTAAACATGAGGCAGAGAAGATGGTTAGAGTTGTTAAAAGATTATGATGCCAATATTCAATATCATCCGGGAAAGGCCAATGTGGTGGCCGATGCTCTTAGCAGGAAGAGCTCAGGAACAGTAGCCTCCCTACAGCTACAGCCTCAGAACATTACTGATCTTGATAGATTGGGTATTGGCCTACATATTGGTAAGAGCGACGGATATCTCGCTAGACTCCAGATTGAGTCAGACTTAATATCCCGGATTAAGAACGCACAGAAAGACGATGGTGAACTCTGGGCAATCTTAAAGAATGTGGAGATTGGTAAACAATCAGAATTCAGAGTAGATGAACATGGGGTAATCTGGTGTGGTAAACGTTTATGTGTGCCTAATGATTCTTCTCTTCGAGAATCGTTATTAGCTGAGGCACATAGTTCTCCGTTTTCTATTCATCCTGGATCTACAAAGATGTATCGGGACCTTCGTCAGAACTTTTGGTGGAATGGAATGAAAGAGGATGTGGCTAAGTATGTTAGCCGTTGCCTTACTTGTCAACAGGTCAAGATTGAGCATCAAAGAGCTAGTGGTTTGCTTCAGCCACTACCTATTCCTGTATGGAAATGGGATGATATTTCCATGGATTTTGTGACAGGGTTGCCAAGGACATTTAAGAAAAATGATACGATATGGGTTGTCGTTGACAGATTGTCAAAGTCAGCTCACTTTCTCCCAATTCAGCAAGGATTTTCAGTTAGCAAACTGTCTGAAGTGTTTACACAAGAGATTGTTAGACTTCATGGCACTCCGGTGTCAATCGTGTCTGATCGAGACCCGATGTTCACTTCTCGCTTTTGGAAGGGTTTGCAAGCTGCATGGGGTACCAAGTTGAGGTTTAGTACGGCGTTTCATCCGCAGACTGACGGTCAGTCGGAGCGTACTATTCAGACACTTGAGGACATGCTTCGAGCTTGTGCCTTAGAGTGGACTGGGAACTGGGATGAGTACTTGTGTTTGGTCGAGTTTGCTTACAATAATAGTTGGCAAGCTAGCATTGGCATGGCACCTTTTGAATTATTGTATGGTCGTAAATGTAGAGCACCTATTTGTTGGGAAGAAGTCGGTGAGAGAATCATCGAAGGACCCGAGTTAGTTCAGATCACGAATGAGAAAATTGCTATTGCTAGAGAAAAGTTAAAGGAAGCTCAAAGTAGACAGAAAAGCTATGCAGACCGACACCGTCGACTTTTGGAGTTTAAGGTCGGTGACAAAGTGTTCCTGAAGGTTTCGCCTTGCAAAGGCGTACGACGTTTTGGTCTAAAAGGGAAGCTTAGTCCACGGTTTATCGGACCCTTTGAAATCCTAGAAAGAGTTGGTGAGGTTTCGTATCGTTTGGCTTTACCACCTCAACTGTCACATGTGCATAACGTCTTTCATGTATCTCTTTTAAGGGGATACAATTATCATCCTATTCATGTGGTTAACTACCCACTTCATTTGATTCGTGAAGACTTATCGTTTGAGGAGGAACCCGAGGCCATACTTGACCGACAAGAGCGCATTATGCGTAGGAAAACTATCCCTTTTGTTAAAGTATTATGGAAAAACCATTCCGAACGTGAAGCTACATGGGAGATAGAAGATGAAATCCGTTCTCAATATCCGTATCTATTTACCTCTTAGTTACTACCTTTTATATGTTTCTGTTATTAGTTATCTGTTTCTAGAACATCACGTTAGTCATCTCTTATACGATTTTGTCCATCGAATCGATTCCGTTTCAACAATTGAATAATTGTGAGTGAATTCGTTCACTGGTTGATTTTTACGACTCCGTGTACGTTATGTCATGTTTTTGTTCGATCTGTACCTACCAATTTCGTGGACGAAATTTTTTTTTAGGGGGGTAGAATTATAATACCCATATATATAGAAAATAATAATAATAATAATAATAATAATAACTTTGGGTACAAAATAAATAAAACATGAAACCACAGGGACCTAATGTGTAAATATTCCAAAAACCTCTTTTTCTCTCTCTCTCCACCCCGCTTTTCCGGCGGGATTTTCCGGCCACCGCCGGTCGGCCCTCCGGCGAGCTCCACAGCCAAAATCTAATCATCTTGACTCGATTACACCTCCCCGACAACATTTCGTGCTTAATTAGAACTCGTGGGCCACTGTATTTTGAATATTAGAGTCGGTGTAGTGGATTGTTCCTTTCGACCGACCCATCCACCATAATCACGCACTGAACAGTAAATTAATCGAATTAAGTGTGCACTAACAATCATTTAAACGTTTACAACTTTCCTGTGAATTCAATTTCATCAAAAATAATCGAAAACAACACCTTCAATCATCACTTTCATCGCGGACCTGCAACGTACTCGAACTCCAGCTTAGGCATGTTATAATCCCAAATTAACAGAAGGCTTTCGATTATCATCACCAATAGAAGCTTCATACGAAAGGAATTTGATTATCATCGTGGTTTGAAACATCAATCGATCACCACTTGACCGCGACTTGTTCTTCGAGTGTTCGTCTTCAATCCGTCACCAAACAGGTAATTAAACATGCCTACTTACTCGTTTTTACATGGGGATCGAAAGCCCCATGATTCCAATCACTCACAAGGTTGAATTGAACTTCAATTCGATCGGGAATGAAACTAGGGTTCATATGTATTGGGGGTAAACTGGAAATGGTGTTTAAAGGAATTAAAGCCGGGTAATAACCACGGCTGTAAGCTTGGTTCAGTGGTTGGTGCGTGGGTTGAAGTGTTGGAGGTCCCGGGTTCGAACCCGAGCCTCTCCATATTTTTTTTAAGCCCTATTTAACCTTTTAAAATTTTGTAAAAATTCCTAAAAATTATAAAAATCCTTTTTATAATCCCTGTTTATTTTTAAATCATCAATTTGATTTTCTGTAATTTTCGTTAAGCTTAAACATTTATAAAACAATATAACAAGACATTTAGTTTAATTATTCTTATGGATTCTTTTAAATAAATGGTAAAAATCAGATTAAATATAAGACTTATTTTATAAAAGTACCTAATTAGTTTCTGTAAATTAACTTATTAAAAACCTTAACAATTTATGTTTATATCGTTATAAATAGTTTATTTCGTTTAAAAATAAGCTTTAAATAGTTGAATTAGGCCGTATTTTACAGCCAACTTACAGAGGCCATAACTTCTGCATAACAGATTCAAATCAGTTAAACCTTATGTCCATGACGAAGTTCGTCGAAAGACGAATCTGTTGATATATAAAACATCGAAAAACTCACTCGTTTGGACCTCTAAACAGTCGTTTTCGTAACAGCTAGCAGTTCTGCGCAGCTGTAAAGATCCACGTTTTTCTCATATTTCGGTAATCCAAATCAGAAACTTTCCTAAATGAAAGTTGTTTAGAAATCACTAATCTAGTAAACTGGAGAGTTTCAGAATTTTTAAACGTCGTTTAGTATTTTTAACGAGTGCGGAAAGACAAGGGCAGAACTGGAATTTTTCAGATTATAATTTGCCTTACGTTATCGTAGGTTCTCGCGGCGTTAACCGAGCCTAAACCTTTTTCTGATTATTGTCATTCGTGTATAAGGTACGGATTCTTGGTTATCTTTATCATAGTATAAATTCTGTTCCGTTACTTTGTAGTACGGATTTTTGATATGTTATTTCCGTTAATATGAATCGTTTAGCCTTTATTTAGTCGTATATCCTTATTATTTAATTATGCTCCGATTCGTTCGACTCATTAGTGTTATTTAGTGAGACCTGTAGCATGCAATATATATTTTATGAATTGTGCTCATTATTGCATGTTCCTATAAATGTTCCATTGATACGTTATATGTTGGTAGTTGTACTACCATTTGATTAATACTCTGTTACCCGAGCTCTCCGACATGTCATTGTGGCGTCAATGATGTGACACTTTTCGTGACGGTGTGTAATAAATAGTTCACGGCGTCTCCGTTAACACGTTAGTACTCAGGTAGTACTTTGGCCATAATATCTGGGAGGCGGATGGATCGATCCTAGTTCAGTTCAGTTCAGTTCAGTTCCGGGGGATGGAATCATGTGTGTACGCCCCACACACCATCTCATTAGTGCATAGTCTAGCTAGCTATGTACTTATCAGTTCACTTTTGGCTCTGGGTACTTCTTATGTTACACGACTTATTTTGTTTGTATATACGCGTCGTGTAGATCAGTTCAGTTCAGTATTACATGTTCAGTTCAGTATCAGTATTATATGTTCAGATTCAGATTTCCGTTTCAGTATCATATGATCCGTTCAGTATTCAGATATAAGTATTTTATGCTTCGTATTGTTACTATTGTTATTTCCGTCACTGAGCAACTTTTGGCTCAGCCGTATTTTCTTTTGTGGTGTTTTCTTATTTGATTGTAGGCAATCAGGGGGTTCCGGGAAATCAGTGAAGAGTGGTTGAAGATCAAGATTGTATTTTACTTTAATTGATGTAATGAATAACTTAATTAGGTTCTTTCGGATTATGGAGTTTGTTTGAATTTATTTCTTTTGACAATCTCTTTAATATCGTGAAATGGGTTTTGATTTGATATCTGTAATAGTGACACGTCAGCCTCTCCGGGTTGGGGTGTTACAGTTAATGTTAATTTGAAAACTGAAACTTATTGTTAGAATAATTATCAAATTATTTACTTTAATTTGGTTTTATCCTTTTATTATATGACCCGACCTTACCCAACCTGAATCGAACCGTACTATAAAAAAAACATATTTAACAACAGACAACTCACCCCAGAGTTTCAGACCCGTATGGTAAAAGTTTTATGGTCCATCGCTACATTAATAAAAAGTTAAAAACATAGGTTATGGGCACGTTCAACCCATTCAAATACTTATACACATATTTAGATGTGATTCCATCAAACACATTTATGATTTATTAATATAGTAACATTTAGTACATCGATCGCTAGCTTTTTATTATCAGTTTATCACACAAAATTACTCCACAAGTGCATCGAAGCACATACAACCACCGTCATCATGTCGTTATGCCTTCTTAAACATGACCTTAAGAGGCTTGTTATTCAAAACGAGACTTCTACGCCCATTTTCACCTATCGAAACACCAACATCCGCGCATACTAGCTTACAAGTGTGACACACCGAGGGGCAATACACGAGCTTATAGTGATCTTCATACTTCTCTATCTTGAACCAGTTATCTACGGTCCCTTGCCCGGGCCTTCCTAATATCCCTTGGCTCGACACAGTTCGTTGACCATTAAACAGGTTGACCCGCCAAACTGTATTTGGGGCACACGTGAATGGTTCATTGAACTTAATATTAAGGTCAATGGATTCGCGTATGATGCCATCTTTATTGGCGGGTATAAGGTTCAAGGGTAGCCCATTTTGCGCTTCGCTGACTTCTTGCACCACTTCAAGTGGGCATAGTTGGCCACTTCCTCGGGCTAGGGTTAGCCCGCCACCAACACCATGTGTCGCGGGCACGATGTAGTAGTTGGTGCCCGCACGGAGGATGTTACCGCTTGTGTCACGAATAGGGGCGGGTCGGTATTGGCTTGAGGAAAGTGAGAGTGTTGATAAGATAATTAGAATGACGAACAATTTCTTCATTTTGTGGATTAATGTTGTTATTATTGGTAGATTGTTTAAGTAGTGTATGATGGTGTAGCATGTATTTATAGTCGTGTAGTTTCAAAATAGAGTTATGGATATATGTTGTGTTTGTGTGTAGTGGTATTTGTCGAATACAAACACACTTAGGCTAAAAATATACATCAAAGGCGGATGTGACGCACAATTGAAGACTATATGTAGCATGGTTTGTTATAAATGGATAATATTTTATGAAACTCACGCTACAAAACAAAACGACTTTTAAGAAATAAACAACTATGTCGATAATATGTTGCTGAAGGAGTTATATGTTGGTAATTCGTAGATGAATATCTGTTGCAATACTGAATGTTGGTAATAGTTTTATCAATGGACTTTTAAGAACGGATTGCCTACAAATTTTAGCATTTAGACCAACATGAAGATTTTCATTTAATGAAAATCCGAGTTATCATATATAAGTTCAACAATAAGAAGTAGTGAAATTGAACCCGCAAACTTATCTACAACTTGATCCAGGTTACATTTAAAACAAAGTTAATTTCTACAACTTGATCCATGCTACACAAAAGTAATCATTTTTCTCCAAAAGATTAGAAATATCAATTTACCTTCAAAAGTTTCATAAATTGTTTCGATTTCAGTCCAAAAGCTTTATAATTTTGAATTTAAGTTGAAACAACTAATGGAACTTTTGGACTGAAAATGAAACAAGTTATGAAACTTTTGATGGTAAATTGATGTTCATAATCTTTTAGATGAAAATGGTTATCCTTATCAAAACTCAATAAGCAAAACTGAACTTAATTAAAAAATTTTTAGCTAAATGAAAATGGGTCTGAGTAACGAAAGTTATTCGAAGTTTATTTTTTCAAGTATCGACCCATTACTCCACCAATCTATTATTCCACATTTGCACCCCTTTTACAACAACCTAGAATAAAAAGCAAGTAGGCTATAGAAAGGCCCAATTTAAAATGTACATTGTTTTCACTATGTTTTGGATTTGAGGCCCATGAATAGTTTGAATCTCTCACTGAGTCACTTTCGACCTGAATTTCACGCGGTCGGAACGGTTATCAGTGGTCTTAGAAGTTGATTTAGACCTTGACGGGTTTTTCTTAATTTTTGCAATTTTAAAATTATTTATTTTAAATGTGTGAATCTGTAATTTACATGTTTTAAAAAAATGTCAAATTAATTATTATATTATGCACTTAATTTTAATTTTATAAAATTTGACTCCAATTTTAAACACCCTTTAGAAAGATCGATGTCATAGTCTACCCCTATAATATTATATTAATTCTCTCAAGAGTTTTCTTTTTTCATATACATGCTCCCGTTTTACATCAGATGACATAGCGAGCTATAATCCATTTGCACATATCAGGTGAACGATGCACCCGACACAAACTAGAGTCATTGTCGCCAATTATTCAGATTCATGTCGGGATGCATAGCCCGCTTGTACAGTACAAGCACGAAATGCATGCCCATGGCAACTTTGGATCTGTGGATTGTTTTGTTAGACATTTATGACAATAATAATTTTTAATCATGTGAAAGTCAGCTCCTGCTTAGTTGTGTGCATTGCTGATGACTTAACTGAAGTGGCTTAATTTATTAATGGGTTTAAGTTTTGATTAGTTGCAGCTGGCATGTCAATATGTCATGTTGAGTTGCTTAGAAGCAACACACTCTAAACACAAGTAGTGGAGTGGAGTGAAGGAAATAAAATACTAAAACAAGATGCATAATTGTTTGTGAAATCACTGGCGTATAATTGCTCAACATCTATTTTACGTATACATACATACATTGTATGTATAGACATAATTTTGTCTTTTACTGATACAACTGTCATACATTCAACGAGCTAGGTCAAGTCAAGCCTACACCAACTCGAGCTTAAGCCAGTTACGATACGAGCTGAGTTAAACTGATTTGAGTTTTCTCATCGGGAAACTGAGCTCGTATTCGGCACAAGTCCAACTCAAGTTAGCTCGTGGCTTGTTTAGTTGGCGTATTTTTCTCAGTTTTGATAAATTTGTGTATTTTTATTTATCAAAAGACACAAATAACAGGTTAACAAGAGTCCTAAAAAATCCAAACTCTCAAATAACATAGTACCACACTATTGATATATGATAGTGAAGGAGCTATTTTATACAAGGCGCCAACGAGTAAGTTACACAAGCCATATTAGCTTGAACTTATACAAGCGAGCTACCTTAAGTTTGTATACCGCTGTTTGGATATTTGCACGAGTCAATGAACCAAGCCAGATCAACTCCACATTAATTGTAACGCACTAAGTTATATGAGCCAACGAGTGAGGTATGAGGCACAAGCTATATGGATAGCTATACACGCTACATCATCATACAAATTTAGCATGTTTTTTATATATATTATGGCTTATTTCGGATTTCTAAAGTAATTGAAGATAATATAAAGATTATTATTAGTTGAAATCCTTTAGAAGGAGTGCTGAGAAGGTGATGGAGGGAGGGAAACCCATGTTAAAGTGATTCTTTGCTTGGCCTAAAACTCACATACACGCATCATTTGCTTCTTTAATTTTACGTGCCTCACACACACAACTAACAAACACCTCAATTATTCATTAGTATGCACACACACACACTGGCTTCTTGTGGGATGCATGTAAGATGCAATTATTAATTTTGAATAGATTTGGTACGATTCCATGACAATCATTATTACCCAAGGGAATTTGAAATCACACAACCAAGGGAATTTGAGGTGAAACATTCCCTTGGGTTTTACATTTCATTACCCACTCAAACTTAATTTTACTTGAAAATTAAACCAGTTTCTCAATTTCATTCCATTCCATTCCATTCTTCCAACCAAACACAACCTTAATGATAGGTAATGGAAATTAAACTAATACGCGGTTAAATCAGACGTGACATTTTACTTGTAAACGAATATAAGTGTTGCAGTTTAGTTGATATTTATTTGTCAAACAGAGAAGTTTATGTGTGTTTAAATACGTCAATAGGGACTAACACTTAGTCTCTAGAGAATTATTATTTGTTACATTTACAGAGAAGTTTATGTGTGTTGGAGTCGGAATATTAGTTCTTATTTATTACATTTACATAATTCTTTAGAGAATTATTATTTGTTTTAAATAAAGACACTCATAACATATTTAAGACAGAATTCTAATCTTTGATATCTTATTTAAAATTATATAAGTTGTGTCGTATTGTTAGATACTATAAATCAATCCTTAATCATTATTTCTATGCGAAAGTTATTCCGCACTGAAAGTCAATCCCTGATTCAATTTACAATATGAATATTCAATAACTGATTTGCAGTCTCTAATATATTCTCTAAAAATAGTAAATTTATTTTCTTTATTAAAGTCTAAATATCAGTCCCCAATTATTACATCTATAATGTTCTTTAGAGACTGGATATCATTTCTAAATAACGACAATTATAGTATGTTTAACACTGATTTTCAGTGTTTAATACATTTCTTACAATAAAGTAATCCACATAAAATAATTAGAGATTGTAAATCAATTATTAATCATTTTTCAATGCAAAAATCATTACAGACTGAATTTCAGTCCCTAATTTAATACGCATTTTGAATATTACGAACTAATTTTTAATCTTTAATATATGTCTTATTTATTATAGACTGATTATCAGTTACTCAAATAATAATTGCATTTAGGTATCTTATTTAGGAATGAAATCCAGTTACCATCAAACTTCCCTCAAAAAACTCTTATTGTGTATGTGTATTTGAGATTGAAATTTAGTCTTCAATACGTTGTCCTACTTTTGGGGAATTATTAGTTACTTACATTAGGCATACAAAATTCAGTCTCAAATAACATTTGTAACTTATTAATTAGTCTTTGGTACTATGTATCCGAGACTAATAAATCAATCTCTAATAATTTAGTTCATAATAGTCGTTTTTCTTGTCGTGTAATTATAATTATGCATTCAAATGCATAAAATATGTTATATAATCAAGAATTTTAATTAAAAATTTCATTTTATATTAAAAGAAGAAATGAATTAATAAATAGGAATGAATTAAGTATTGTTTTTTAACTATAATGAAGACACAACAAATACTAACTATTTGAATCTTCGAGCAATATAATCAAACATCTTTACTTGATCATTTATTTAATCAACATTAAACCTTTCACAAATTTTTAAAGTAGGTAACAACAACTCATGTGAATATTAATGTGAAAACGATTTTTGAGATTTGTTAATATATCATAATAAAATGCACGTCTTTACGATATCAAAGGCATATAGTGAAATAGAAGCAAATGATTGGGCGAACTGCAGGGTTGTACTTTGGCATTAAAAAGTTGTAAAGTGCTTATACAATGTGGATTGTTATGTGCGCATGACGTGATTCATTATAATATATGCAAATATATTTTGATAAGATATCATAGATTTCAAGGTAGACTTAAACTTATTTTTATTTTGGAAATTAATGATTTAATAAGTCAATAATGTTTTTATTAGTTTAAACAATTGATGATTATGATGGTTGTTTCGTCCCTTTGACATTTTCCATGTTGCACACAAGGATACACTTCGCTAAGATCATCACACATAACACATTCACACTGTTGCCACAATTTTTAGACTATGAAAATATGCTTGTCATTAATTATCGTAATTGTGCTATACATCCCTTTTAGCTATAATTTAATAATAATTACGAGCCCTTTATGAAAAAGTCATTACACCACATCTTAATTTTATTCTTATATTAGGTTAGAAACTTATGTACCACTACAAAATATTCGATCATTAGCGGCGACAATTATCGCCGCTAATATTCCTGTTTGTCGCCGCTAAAGGTATTAGCGGCGACATGTCGCCGCTAAAAGGTCGCCGCTATAAGTTCGTCGCTATTGGTCAAATGTTCGCCGCTAATAAGTCGCCGCTAAAGATGTCGCCGCTAATACATTAAAAATCACCGCTAAAAGTAATCGCCAGGTTGTGGTTTTTTTAACTATTAGCGGCGACAAATCGCCGTTAGATCTGAACCAAGATCAACGACTAGATCTAATGCTGGAAAAGTGAAACGGATCGGTAACCATTAGCGGCGACATGTCGCCGCTAATGGTGTCGCCGCAACTGCTGTCGCCGCTAATACCCTAGTCGCCACTATTAGTGTCGCCGCTATTGGACACATTTCTTGTACCTGGTAGAATAACTTTAACATATTATAATCATTAGGTATTATGAATGTTTTGTATGTTATATGTCATTAGTCATAAGTGAAATAAAACTAATTAATATCAAAATATTTTATAAATAAAAATAAATAAAGTTAAAAATTTTAAAATTATTATTTAAGATAAGCTATAATATAAATCACATATTTAGTATATATAGTATGTCTTAATAAATTGTTAGAATAAGAAGATTTATAATTTATAATATAAATATTTGATTATTAAGTTTACATATTTAAAATCACTACCATTTAGTAGGAGAAAGAAGTGAAACACACAAAATTAAGTTAATCACAATTTGTCAAGTGTACCCTTTAATCTTTTATTTATTATATACTATACATATAGATATATATTATACGCCAGTAAACTTGAACATTTAATCTAGTATGGATGAACACATATTCAACATATCGCCGCTAATACTATAAGCGACTATAAGGTGGACTTTTTATGGCGACAAATGTTGCCGCTAACGACCAAAATCTTTGTAATGTGAAAAAAAAAACCAGATCATCCTATGGTTATATATATCATGGAAATTATTTTAATCGCTAAAATTACAAGAATAATCCCCAATAATATATTAACTCCTAAAAAGAATATTTTATCATCCTGTAAAGTTACACTTACAGAACCTTGAGGCTTTAATTTGTTATACAACGATAATTAAAAGGTGTAAAACTACAATGATAACCCTCATAAGTAATAACTAAGTGTTTTAAAAACCAGATTAGTCAGTCTAACCGAATCATGGTTCTTCGCTGTTGTCTTCATTTCGTTAGAAGTTTATATACCTAACATAAATGATTAGTTTTGAGTGGATTGATTAGATTAAATCGGAGCAAATCAATCAAAATTGGTGATAATCAAACCGGTTGAGCTGGTAAACCTTAGGGCTTTCGGTTCATTAATTATTATTCCAGTCTTTTTAGACGCTAACTATATATAAACAATAAACCTTTAGAGCTATCAGTTCATTAACGACGAATCAACATTCACCTTCAATCTTGTGAAAAACCGACGCGTCACCTTCTCAATCACCACCGACCACTTGCTATGAGCACCACCATCTGTATAATCTTTGGTGTTTGAATCTTTACTTTAAATAAAGAGTAAATTATCATTTGCATACCTGAGGTTTGGTGATTTTAACCATTTGCATCCCTACTGTTTAAAAATCCTCATATACCCCCTAACGTTTCATTTTGTTCCCATTTGAATCCAAAACACTAATACCGTTAACTTATTCTGTTAACTTTTTATAAAATGACAAAAATGCCCTTGATTCACAACTACAAAAATGCCCTTGATTCACAACTACAAGTCGCACCCTCTTCCTCCTCTGCATCCATCAATCCGATTCACAATAATCACAAAATCAACTGAACCACACGCTATCAACTATCAAGCTTCTGTTTTTTGTGATCAATGGCGTCTCTTGTAACCTTCGCACCCACCACCGCCATTAACGGCCTCGCCGGTAGCTCCCTCGCCGAAACCAAGCTCAACCTCCGCCCATCTCACCGGAGCATCAAACCCACATCGTACAGGTACTAAAACACCTAATTTCTCCTCAATTTCACTTCAATTCCTCTTCGTGAATGCTTAATTGAATCTTTGGGCTTTTGGGGGCTTTTTTTATGGGTGGTCGTGGATGTGTAGAGCTGGAGCTGTGGTGGCGAAATACGGTGACAAAAGTGTATACTTTGATCTTGAAGATTTGGGCAACACCACTGGTCAATGGGATGTTTATGGCTCTGATGCACCTTCACCTTACAACCCTCTCCAGGTGTTCGACCTATTGCCTCAATGAAATTCTTGATCCCATTATCAGAATATTAAGTTGCATTGTGTTCTAATGTATATGGGTTGTTAATGGTTGTAGTTGTAGACCCTTGAATGATTGAATCTGTTGTTTTGATCGATTCGATTGCAGAGTAAGTTCTTTGAGACATTTGCTGCACCTTTCTCCGTCGGTTGCATCCTCTCACTCACCGCCGGTGCCGCCAAAGAGTTCGCCGACGAACTTGGTTTCTTCAAATCCGCTGGTGCCTCCTACAAGGACGCCGTTCCTGACGTCATCGGCGTTTTTGTTGCCGTAATCGCTATTTATCTACTGCGGAATTCCTTTTGTTTTCGCGATAGATCCGCGCAATTGGAGCAAAATCGAGGATATGAGATGGTTTGATTCATGTTTGGCTTCTATATACAGACTTCTGAATCTGCAGCGGAGGGTGCGGAGGAGTAGGCGAGCTAGTGTCATGGCGGTGGTGGTGGATGAAGGTGGTGACGGCGGTGGAAGTGGTGACGGTGGTTGTGGTGGTGGAGTGGGTGGGGGTTGTGGTGGTGGAGTGGGTGGGGGTTGTGGTGGTGGAGTGGGTGGGGGTTGTGGGTTAAGGGTTAAGAGATAGAGAGAGAAATAGATAAAGAGAGAAAGGGCAATTTAGTCTTTTTACAAAAAGTTAACAGAATAAGTTAACGGTGTTAGTGTTTTGGATTCAAACGGGAACAAAAATGAAACGTTAGGGTGTATATGAGGATTTTTGAACTGTAGGATGTAAATGGTCAAATCATCAAACCTCAGGTATGCAAATGGTAATTTACTCTTAAATAAATTAATAATAAAGATCATATATATATATATATATATATATATATATATATATATATATATATATATATATATATATATATATATATATATATATATATATATATGATTGGGTTCAAGAGTTAACCCTCAATTAATGTAAGAACCCTTTAACTCTTCCAGCCAATACTAGTCTGCCACGTCACCCATCATTTTTCAAACATAGAAGGGTATTGTTGTCATTTACCTCTTACACCCTATTTATTAGATGTACCAATGTCAGTGTACTTTTATTATTTTTAAATCATTTTCTCTCTCTTATAGTTATATCAAGATTATCTTCATATTTCTTTCTCTTTCTCAAATTCATAAAAAATCTGATTAACATCCCATCTCTCTCTATTCAATGTTGATAATCCCCCATGAATTAAAATCTAACAAAAGAATCAAAGATGAAGAATGAAAAATCAACAAAAACGGAATCGTTCAACACCTTCCTACCAAACCATATAAACCACAGCTTCATCTCCAACCTTATAACCCAAAGATTCGAATTGTGATCCGATTCCTGAGAGAAATTAAGATGACGCTTAAAGTGTATTGTGATCGAATGTCACAACCATCTCGTGCGATTCTCATCTTCTGCAAGTGAGTTATGATCCTTCATCTTTCTGTTGTTGATGTGTAATTTGGTGAAAATGTTGATGAACTTGTATGAATTGTAAAATTAGTTCATGTTTCTGGTTCTTTCGATTTGGGTTTCTGATTGGATGATAATGCATTCGATTTGCTACTTGATTGAAGCGATTAGTTGATTTATCGGGTAATTGTCTTGTTGTTCGTCGTTAATTTCAGTATAATTTGTTGTTGGATCGATTTTGTTCGTCTGATGTGTGTTCTAGGGTTTCTGTTCGTTATTTCCAACAACATTTTTGTTGGATCATGATAAGGCTGGTGCAACCAAAACTACTTCACATAGTCATTTTTGGTACTACATTCAAAGGCTTCCGAAGCTGAGCAAGAGATCTTCCGAAAGTCTGAAGAACAACAGCTGAAGACTATCTTCCGAAGATAAAGTCTGAGCTTCTGAAGACAAAGTATGAAGAACAACAGCTGAAGACTATCTTCCGAAGACAAAGTCTGAGCTTCCGAAGACAAAGTCTGATGAAAGAGCTGAAGACAAAGTCTGAGCTTCCGAAGACAAAGTCTGATGAAAGAGCTGAAGACAAAGTCTGCTTCCGAAGACAAAGAAGACTCCAAGCCTCGGAGGAAGCAGTCTTCGAAGTATAAGTGGCTTCGGAAGAAGTTATTCTTCCGAAGCACTTTATCCTTCGGAAGACATTGCTATGACCAGCAGATAAAAGTATGGTCCCTGACAGTCCGCTGCAGACCTCTGATACAGCATGGCATCTTCCTAAAGAGCCATGTTGTTGACCATACTTTATTCTACTGTTCACTTTTTTATGATAGTACATGTTACCAACTTTAGTTGGTGACAAAAGGTAAGTCAGGGACATGTCCTGACTACCAACTCTCAGGCAAAATGTCTGAAAGACCTCACCTAGAGTCTTGTAGTATAGATGTAAGGTTAGAGGTGTCCAGCTGGTATCAAAGTATATCCGGTTGTAGGAAGTATTATATATATCTTCTCCTTGTAACTCTTTAGATAAGTGATTTGAGTCCAAGAGTCTTGTAATCCTTTGAGTTGAGAAGCAATATATAAAAGTACCTTGAAAATTTACTTGCTGTGTTTATTTTCTTACTGCTTGCTACTTGGTATATTGTGATCAACTCTTCATACACTACTTGCTGAGTGTTATTTCCAGTGAGTTGAGAGAAAAACCACCCATATTCGATCCTGCAATTGGTATCAGAGCTCTAGGCTCTTGATTGTGAGATCTTACCATCCAAATCAACCTGTTTTTCACTCCTCACTACAAACCACTCACTCAAATGGCTGCTCTCTTCAAGGCTGATATGGAAACCGGTACCATGACTAAGTCCCCACTGATCACCCCTGAAGACTTTGACACATGGTGTATCAGAATGGAAGGCTTCATCAAGTGTCAAGATTCAAGGATGTGGGACTCCATTGTCAATGGTCCTTTCATACCAAGCACCACTTCTGCTACTGGTAATCGCATCATTCCAAAAGATGTTGATGATTACTCAGAAGAAGACAGGAAGAGAATAGAGCTGGATCAAAGGGCTATGACTTCTCTCCAAACTGCTCTCCCCAACTCCGTCTACAGACGCTTCAAGAAGTGCAAAACTGCTAAAGATTTATGGGAAGCACTGAAGCTGATGTATGAAGGATCCAAGGAAACTCAAGAGAACAAGAAGGATCTCTTGAAGCAGCAGTTTGAGAACTTTACTTTCAAGGCTGGTGAGACCTTGACTCAACAATACTTCAGGTATGTTGAGCTAGTAGATACTCTGGAGGATATTGGAGTAGCTCTTGAGAATAGAGACATAGTTAGGAAGTTCATGTCTTCACTTCCTAAACTATGGATACATTACTGTGTTGTAATCAAGAGAACTTCGAACCTTAAGACTCTTACTCTGACAGAGTTGTATGGTATCCTAAGTGCATTCCAGATGGAGATGAACATGCAGAACTCCTCTGGTCACTCCAATAACCAACTGAGTTCAGCCCTTCATGTGGTTGAAAGGGAAATCACGGAACCACAACATCAGTTGTTGTGTTACCCTGACAACTCACACAGCGGACCTTACATTACTCTACCTGAGACTCCAAAGTCTTAAAAGGTTCAACACAACTCCTCTCAGGATAATTGTGCCTTTGTCTCTGGAAGTGGACACTCTGGTGATTTTCAATACTGCTTTGATGATCTTGAGTGCTTCAGTCCAGATGATGTGGAGTATATGGATATTGTCCAGCAGATGGCTCTTTTAACTTACAGAGCGAAGAAGTTCTTCAAGAGAACTGGAAGGCAATTCCCTCAAAACCCAGTCAACAGCAGGTTTGGGTTTGACAAAAGCAAAGCAAAGTGTTACAACTGCAACCAACTTGGTCACTTTGCTAGGGAATGCAAGGCTCCCAAGAACAACCCGGGAACCCCACAGGCCTCCACACATCCCACTGCTTCAAAGCATGAAGAAAAGTCAACTGAAACAGCTGCTGTGGCTCAAGAAGTTGACTGGAGCTTCATGGTACAGGATGTGACTCCTGCTCAAGCACTTATGGCCGGAACAGATGATGATCAGGTATATGAACATCTTTGTACTGCTGCCTGTATTGCTAAAGTTAAACTCTATAAGGATTACATTTCGGAAATTAGATCTGAGGTTGAGTCTTTAAATGTGCTAAAATCTGATTTTAAGAGAGCTGAATCTGACTACCAAAAGAAAATTGAGGAGTTAGAGAAAAATGTATCTCTTTTAAAACATGAAAAGACTAATTATAAGACTCAAATTAAAGATCTAATATCCAAACTATCTGAGGTTCAAGCCCAGTTGGTCACAGCTGAGGCTCAGGTCAGGAAGCAAGCTATTGCTGAGCAAAGCTTCCAAACTATTCTTGCATCAACCTCTCATTCCAAAATGTTTTATCAAAACAAAGAAGGGTTGGGAACCAATGAAATAGCTCCACCACACTCTTATGAGTCTATTAGACTACCTAGATGTTGTATTGAAGAGCAAGAGGTTCCAACTGCTGACCCTTCTCCATTGGAACTAAAGGATGAGGCAAAAATAGTGGCCACCACAGGGGAGAAACAGGAGGATACACTCATCTCCACCTGTGAAGAACAAATCCTAACCACCAAGGCAAGAAGAAGCAGAGCTAAAGCTGCTAGAAGGACTGCCAAGAAGGTTGCAGAGTCCAAGCTTAAGATCGACCCAAAGCAAAAGGGTGTCTTCATTTCTGCCGGATTTCAAGTGGTAGGTACTTCTGACTCAGGAAAGGAGTGTAATACCAGCACTCCTGTCCTACTGAAGGATCAGAAGTTTAAAGGGAAAGTTGCTGATGAAGAGAAGAAAGCCAAGAAACAGCAACCTGCAAGTTCCCAGAAGACTAACATTGCCTGCATAATGTGTGGTCTGCACAACCACATGGCTAAAGATTGTTACTACAATCCAGCAAGCACACATTATGCAAATAATGTTAGAAAAGGAGTCAGAGAAGGTTTCTCAGTTGGACCACTTCAAAAGGTCCAAATGATGAAAAAGGGAAAGTTGGTCTCGGAAGCCAAGTTGCTTTCGGAAGAAACCACTTCTTCCGAAGGGAAAATGGCTTCGGAAGCCAAACCTTCTAAGGTTCGGAAGAGCAAGAAGGCTCCCTTGAAACCATCTCAGAAGAAGACTACTTCGGAAGAAAAGGTGGTGAAGGCTTCTTCCGAAAAGAAAGAAGCTTTGGAAGAAGGCCATGCTGCACAAGCTTCAACAAGCTCATCTTCAAAGATCAACCAAGGGATGGATTGGAAAATCAAGGAAGATGCTGCAGCCCAAACCTCTTCTTCAACAATGACCTCTATTGAACCCCAATGCATATCTTTTGGTTCAATTATGTCACTCTCTTTGGAAGAGCCCAAGACCTGTAAGGCTTGGGCTTCCAAACAAAACTAACCATCTCATCTTATGTGCAGGGACGTCCATTTGACAAGAACAACAATGTCTGGATTGTAGATAGTGGATGCTCCAGGCACATGACAGGGAACAGATCTCTCCTTCAACAATTCTAGAACTTTGATGGAGGGCCTGTCCAATTTGGAGGTGAGGCCGGAGGATATATTTCGGGCAGAGGAAGTATATCCAATGGCAGAATAAACATTGACAAAGTTCACTTTGTCAAACAGCTTGAACACAATCTGTTAAGTGTTTCTCAATTCTGTGACCAGAAGCATCAGATGCTTTTCACAGAACATGAGTGCATTATCCTCAAACCAGGGATGACAATTCCTCCGGAATTGATGCTTCTTAGATCTCCCAGGAAAGGGGATATGTACAAGCTAGATATGAACAATGCTTCTCCTATGGGTGAAGTATCATGCTTTCTTTCCAAAGCTGATAGTGATGAGTCAACACTATGGCATAAACGCATGTGTCATGTGAATTTCAAAACAATGAATAAATTGGCTAAAAATAACTTGGTACATGGTTTGCCTAAAAAGGAATTTTTTTGCAAAGATAACTGTGTTGCATGCCTGAAAGGGAAACAACACAGATCATCTCATAAATCCAAATGTGTTAACTCTATCACTACTCCATTACACTTATTGCACATGGATCTCTTTGGACCCACAAGTATAATGAGCATTGGAAGGAAATCATACTGCCTTGTGATAGTTGATGATTTTACAAGATTTACATGGGTATTCTTTTTAAGAAGTAAAGATGAAACTGCTGAAACTTTAAAATCTTTTATCTTAAAATAGAAAATCAAATTGATCACAAGGTTAAAATCATTAGAAGTGATCAAGGGACTGAGTTTAAGAACTTTGTTCTTGACTCATTCTGTGACTCAAAAGGGATTGCCAGACAATATAGTGCTCCCAGAACTCCTCAATAAAACGGTGTTGCTGAGAGGAGGAACAGGACACTTATTGAGGCTGCTCGGACCATGTTAGCTGATTCAAAGCTGCCTCTAACGTTCTGGGCAGAGGCAGTCAGCACTGCATGCTATGTGCAGAACAGGGTTCTTGTAGTTAAGCCCCATGGAAAAACCCCTTATGAGTTATGGAACAAGAGGCCACCGTTCATTGGCTTTCTAAGGTCCTTTGGCTGCAGGTGTACCATACTTAACACAAAGGACAACTTAGTAAAGTTTGCTGAGAAGTCGAATGATGCTATCTTTATTGGATACTCTTCTAGCTCTAAAGCTTATAGAGTATACAATATCAAGAATCAACAATTTGAGGAATCATCCAATATAGTTGTTAATGAGCACACTCCTTGTGTTAGGGGGAATGGACCTGAGTATATCTTTGATTTAGAATTGTTTCCAAACTATTCTAAACCATCTTGTGAGAATGTTTCAGCTGGAACAGGTGCTCAAGAGAATGCTGATGCTGATGCTGATGCAAGTCAACTGTTTGAGCTTCCCAGACCTCTTCCAAATTCTCCAAGAGCTGAAAGGCAACAAGCTTCAACCATTCACAGATCTGATAGTGTAACTATCTCCGGGAATAATGAAGCTTCAACAAGTGAATCACTTGATCACCTAAAGTTCTTCAGGTGATCCATTACAACACCAGGTTGAGGGAAGTAGTATTCTGAAGGAACAGGCAACTGTTAATCCTACTTCACAACCAACCATTGATGATGTTCTCAATCATTCAATCAGTCCTCATTGAATGACTTTGAAACAGCACTTGGACAGAGTGATTCAGTTCCTGATCAGAATATGTCTAACTTAGACTTATATCTGCAACTGGAAGTGATTCCTCGTCTTAGGATTCACAACACTCATCCAACTGAGAACATCATAGGGAATGTCTCTGAGGGTGTGAGAACAAGAGGACAAACTCATCATGGGAATGTCTGCTTGTATTCATGCTTCTTCTCTCAGATGGAACCAAAGAAGGTAGAAGATGCCTTAAAGGATAGTAGTTGGGTTGAATCGATGCAGGAGGAGATGCTTCAATTCAGAAGAGAAAAGGTCTGGAATCTATGCCCACTACCATCTGGTCAAGTACCCATAGGCACTAAATGGGTGTTCAGGAACAAGAAAGATGATAGAGGCTTGATTATCAAGAACAAGGCAAGACTAGTAGTTCAAGGATACACCCAGGAGGAAGGAATCGATTATACTGATGTCTTGGCACCTGTTGCAAGACTTGAGGCAGTTAGGATCTTCCTTGCTTATGCTGCATGCAAGAACTTCACAGTCTACCAACTTGATGTCAAGTGTGCTTTTCTATACGGGGATATAGATAGGGAAATCTACGTATGTCAACCTCCAGGATTTGAAGACCCACAGCACCCCAACTATGTGTGCAAACTGGATAAAGCTCTATATGGGCTGCACCAAGCACCTAGGCTGTGGTATGAGACCTTGTCTCAGTTTCTCCTGAAGAATGGATACACTAGAGGTACCATTGACAAGACTCTTTTCATCAGAAAGAGTGGAGAAGACATTTTGCTTGTACAAGTCTACGTTGATGACATCATATTTGGTTCTTCAAATGACCAAATGTGCAAGGGCTTTGAAAGCATAATGAAGCAGAAGTTTGAGATGAGTTCCATGGGAAAAATGGACTTTTTCCTTGGAATTCAGGTGAAACAGATGAAGGAAGGGTTCTTCATAAGTCAATCTAAGTATGTCTCAGACATCTTAGATAGATTTGAAATGAAGGATTGTAAACCAGCCAAGACACCCATACCCAGAAACCATAATCTTTGCCCTGACCTTGAGGGGGAGGATACTGATCAACATCAGTATAGAGCAATCATTGGTTCTTTGATGTATCTCACTGCTAGTAGACCAGATATCATGTTTGCCACATGCATTTGTGGAAGATATCAGGCTGCTCCAAAGGTGTCTCACCTAGCTGCTGCAAAGAGGATCCTCAGATACCTCAAAGGAGCACCTAAATAGGTCTCTGGTATCCAAGAAATAGTGATTTTAATCTCTATGGATACTCTGACAGTGACTATGGTGGCTGAAACATTGACAAGAAATCCACATCAGGAGGATGTCAATTTCTTGGTGGAAGGATTATTTCATGACAATGCAAGAAACAATCCTGTGTCTCTACATCAACTGCTGAAGCTGAATACATTGCTGCTGCTAGCTGCTGTGCTCAACTGCTATGGATTCAAAATCAGATGTTAGACTATGGATTCAACTTCATGACTACTCCTATCCATATTGACAACAATAGTGCTATCTCTATTACTGAGAATCCGGTGAAGCACTCCAAGACAAAGCACATCGATATCTGGTACCATTTCGTTAGAGATATTCATGAGAAACATTGATCAAGTTAATCAAAGTTGACTCAAATGAACAATATGCTGATTTGTTCACAAAGGCATTTGATGAACAAAGATTTAAGTATCTCATATCAGCTATTGGGATGATAAAATTGATTAATTACCTCTTTTGAAAAAGCTTTTTAAATGTGTAATGTCTTGTGTCAATACAATTTAAGCCCTGTTACAAAAGATCTTTAAATTATTCTAAGTGTAAATTCCTTCCGAACTTCCGAAGAGGAACTAACTCTCGGAAGATATTCTTGAATATCTTCCGTAGCCAAAATTCCTCAATGAAAATTGTCTTCTCGGAAGAGTTTTTGGTCTCGGAAGAAGCGATTGATTTAGATCAGATCTACTTCCGAAGCTTATAAAACTCTCCATTCGGAAAGATAACTTTACCTTCGGAAGCAATACTTTGCTTCGAAAGAGAAAGTACTTTCAAAAGACCATTTTACCTTCGGAAGCAATGCCTTGCTTCGGAAGAGAAATTGACTTCGGAAGACAATTACCTTCGGAAATGTTTTACATTCGGAAGTAAAGGTTTTTATATGTAACGGATATCTTTGGGCCCCACTCTGTAAAAAGTAAAGATTTTGTCCATGATGGTCAGATTATTTAAATTATCCTTGCCGCCACTGTCATTTCTCCGCCGTAAACCACCATACCACCCACAGTAACCCCAAACAGTTACTCTATTACCGCCACTACCACAATTCACCCCTTTTAAATAATCTTGACTGATCAATTTCATCTTCTTTTACCACTTTACAGCCCTAAACTTTCCTTCACTGTCAAACCTTCAATTCCACCAAATTTCAAGCTTACCTTTTCTTCAATGGCGCTAAACCCTCAGCACAACCAAGTCGCATTACTTGATTCGTCAAGGGATGTCGACTTCAGCCAAATCATCACCTTTCTTACCGAATCCACATACCTCACTGCACTAACTGTTAACCCAACCGTATACTCCAACCATATGTCCGAATTCTGGAGCAACGGTCAAACTGCAGTTCTGAATGGGGTTCGAGTCCTGAGAACCCGCATTTGTGGCCAAGAGTTGGTCATCACTGAACAGCTCATCAGGGAGCATCTCGAGCTCCATGATGAGGGGCTCCTACTGAGTTCCCCAAAGAAGACTTGGAAGGCACTTATATCCTCATGGGATATGGAGGAGATGTCAGCAGTCAACCGTGTACAAGTTTAATTCTCTTACCATTAGAAGTTCCTGCTGCATATTATCCTACATTGCCTCTCCAACAAATCAGGGGTTGGGATCAAATCCCATATGAACTAGGATGCCTAGTTCATGGGTTGGTGAGAGGTCTTCGCTTCAACTACTCACGATTTGTGTTGACCAACCTTATCGAAACTGAGCAGGGATACATTCTTCATGTATCACCGATTTATTCAACACATAATCAACTGTGAGATGAAACCGAGCAAGCTTGTCTGCGCAGCTACTCTTACTGTTCCACAAGTGAGACCTACCATCTTCAAGACACTGAAGAAGATGTCCGCCAACTTCACTGGAAGGTACACTCCACACCTCCAGAGATGACTGAGCGCATAGCTCCTGGTGAATCCCTGTTATCCCCACAGGTGATGAACCCACACCAGCAACATCCACCACAATGCCAAAACCTTCTCTACCCATCAAAGCTACATATCAGAGACGTCCAAAACGAACCCTTGTTCAATCTACTCTGATTGAACAAGCTCCTCCTGTTCACACCCAAAGGGCTAGAGTGGAATCATGGGCTCCCACTCAGTCCGAGGTCACACCATCCTTCACAATTGACCTCATGTGGGTTTTGAGCCTCCTCAGTCTCAAACCCCTGAGCCCGAACCCCAACCCTTAAGCCCACAGGGTGAGTTTCTACACTCCCTGTGCAGCCTTCTAGGGACAGCCCTACCATAAGCTCAATGCCTGCAGACATTGATCTAGGTTCGGGTCAGTAGGACTAAACCCACCCTCTCTTTCACTTTTACTCCGCACTGATGAAGAGATTACATCTCTCCATGGCCATGAAGTTGATCTACAACACCCTCTGAAAGATCAACAGAGCCAAGAGGGTGCCCTTGTCTCTAGCCCCCATCAGAAGCCAATTACTGAGGTGAGTCCCACTGATGTGGAGGGGACTCATGTAGGCTCAGCTGCCACTACTCAGAGTCTCTCATTGAGCTCTCAGGACACTGGTAACATAATTAGGACTGAGTCTACGGCAACTTTGCCCATTGACATCTCTGAAAGAGATGACTCTGAGCAAAGGAAACCAGGGTGCCAAGAAGTCACATCTGGTGGTGAGAGTGAGCATACTAGGTATGTTATCTCATCTCCCGTGATTCTTCTCATGAAGATGAGGGAAGTATGCAACTAACACTTCAGTACTTGCTTTCTAAGGTCTCCAACCTGGAATCATAGGTGAGGATCTTAGAATCAAGGACTGCCACTCAGCAACTTGAGATTAACACTCTCAAGGCTAAACTAGCTGAGAAACAGACGGAGAGGTCTGTTAGGCATGTACCAATTCAGGTCTCATGACTTCTTCTCTAGCTCATCTAGCTCTTAAGATGATGCTACCAAAAAGGGGAGAAAGTTCAGAGACAAATATTTGAGGAACCACAGACCCAATCCCTTACTTCCCAACTCATCACACTACCGAGTCATCTCAATCTTTTCTAGAGATTGACTCAAAATGCTCCAAGATCTCTACAGACTTTTCACAAAGTTTGTATTGAGATCATCCCTAGAACAGCCCAGCCCCGACACCACAGTCATATATTTTGGGGCTGAGGAGCTTCAAATACTGACTGCACCTTCTACCACTGTGGAAGAAGTTGGTCAACCTAAGGTCCACATGGAACCCGAGATTAGCTTCGAAGGGGAAATGGGGACTGATGGCCCAGCAACTGAAACAGTTGGGACAGAACTTGCAGCAGTCATCTTCCGAAGCTCAAGCTGAAGCTTCCGAAGCTTACATGGAAGCCTCGGAAGAACAAGAAAAGTCTTCCGAGGCCGAAATAGAAGCTGCGGAAGGCTTATTTCAGATGTCCGAGGAACTAACCATCACAGATGTTATTGCTGAAATAGCATCTGAGGTGAGCAGGAGGACATTTCTGACATTCCTCCAACCCAAACACCAGCTGAACTTCTCTCTCAATCACAACCCTCCATCCAAGAACCACCACAGTCAAGCACCGCCAAAGACAAAGGAAAAAGAAAATTGATTGTGGAAGAGCTTCAGGAGGAGGAGAGGATTGAGAAGCTCAAAAAGAAAGGTAGGTTTACTACTGAAAAGCTGCTAGCTGCTAGTTCTAAGGCAGCTGCAGCCAATCAGGAAGAAATCAACCAAAGGAGAAGAACATCACTCATTGACCAGCTCATCAGTCTAGGAGCTGCCAATGAGGAGATACTCCTGCTACCACTAGAGGAGTTGGTGACTTTGGAGAGGTCAACCAGGCTAAAACAAGAAGAAGAAACCAGGTTGGCCTTGGGAGAGAAGAAGAAGAGCGAAGGGAGACAGCCCTGAAGCTGAGAGAGGATAGGATCAAGTTCCTACTCTCAAGAGGCTTCAGTCTTCCTGAACTGTCTCCACATGACGATGACATGATCCTGCTGCTCCACAATAATGAGCAGGATCAAATGGAGATGGAAAGGAAGAAGGCTGCTAGGGAGAAGTTGAGGGAAAAGAAGAGGAGGGAGGAAGAGAAGGGGGTCAGTGCTGCCAAGAAGTCAAATGACAAAGCCTGGATGAAAGACTATCTCCGGGCTCATAGCTTCTCTGGTAGGCAGGTGGGACCTATGTCCGAAAGGACACTCCAACGGATGTCAGTGAAATCAACGGATAGTCAGTGAAATCAAAGCTGACATCCGTCTGGGGAAGAGAAGGGAGATGTACAGGAGGGTACAGGGAATGGTCTCAACCCAAGCCACTCAACCACAGCCACAAACCACACCAGAACCAACCCCTTTTCCCATCAAAACAAACCCACTGATGAAACCTTCACCCCTCAACCCACAACTCTACCCAAACCTACCACATCACCTCAACCACCCAAACTACCCATCCTAAAACCTAAGACACAACCCAAACCACTAAACCTAAGCCTACCCAACAAAAACCAAGACCATCCCCTCAGCCTCCTCAACATCTCTCCTTTAAGGAAATAAAGGAGTTCAAGACGAGGCTCATCAACTGCACCACTTGAGCAGCATCTCCTGTGAGGGAGAGCTTATCAACATCACCTATGTTGATAACTCTTCAAGTTCCTCACCCTAGGCCAATTTCTTGAGTTCCTAGAGACACTTGGGCCAGGCTGCAAGACTTCTTGGTCTCAACTCCGATACCCTCAATGCTGAGGAGAAGAGACTAAGAAGGAGACTGGTGACTCTGCTTGATACCAGGAAAGAGGACAGGATTTCTAGTCAATCTCCTGAACCTAGAAATGCTATAATCCAGTGGAGGTTCGATGAACCTTCTCACAACTTTGTTGTGGAAAGGGAGAATGGTGAAACCAACAGGCTCAATGCCACTTCTCTCCTGCATCTCAGCAGATTCGATCTTGCTGAGCTTGCCGAGAAGCCATTCTCCAATCCCTCCAACTCTGAGACTGCTGCACACATCAGAAATCATATCAGCGGTCTCCACTTGGCTGAACAAAAGTAGAAGGGCCAAGATTGAGAAGAGTTGAAGCTGAAAAGAGGGAAGACAAGGAAAGACCAACCACAAAGGCACAGCCTTTCTACAGATGGTGGAAGGTCCTGAATCGGAACCAATAGTTATATGGGAATATGACTATAGTTCCCATCAACTAACTCTCTCAGAGGGCCACAACAAAGGGTACATATAATCCAAGGAGACAGAGTGGAGGTTCTGTCTACCAAGGATCTGTACAAGATTCTCAGCATCACATCAGGAAAGAATGAAGACACCAATAAACACCTACTTTCCATGGTGCTGAGAGCTTTGAGAAGAAGAGGAAAGTAAAGTTTTGGTAGCATCAGCCTAGGGGGAGTTTGTTGGATCATGATAAGGCTGGTGCAACCAAAACTACTTCACATAGTCATTTTTGGTACTACATTCAAAGGCTTCCGAAGCTGAGCAAGAGATCTTCCGAAAGTCTGAAGAAAAAAGCTGAAGGCTATCTTCCGAAGACAAAGTCTGAGCTTCCGAAGACAAAGTCTGAAGAACAACAGCTGAAGACTATCTCCGAAGACAAAGTCTGAGCTTCCGAAGACAAAGTCTGATGAAAGAGCTGAAGACAAAGTCTGAGCTTCCAAAGACAAAGTCTGATGAAAGAGCTGAAGACAAAGTCTGCTCCAAAGACAAAGAAGACTCCAAGCCTTGGAAGAAGCAGTCTTCCGAAGTATAAGTGGCTTCAGAAGAAGTTATTCTTCCAAAGCACTTTATCCTTCGGAAGACATTGCTATGACCAGCAGATAAAAGTATGGTCCCTGACAGTCCGCTGCAGACCTCTGATACAGCATGGCATCTTCCTAAAGAGCCATGTTGTTGACCATACTTTATTCTACTGTTCACCTTTTATGATATAGTACATGTTACCAACTTTAGTTTGTGACAAAAGGTAAGTCAGGGACATGTCCTGACTACCAACTCTCAGGCAAAATGTCTGAAAGACCTCACCTAGAGTCTTGTAGTATAGATGTAAGGTTAGAGGTGTCCAGCTGGTATCAAAGTATATCCGGCTGTAGGTAGTATTATATATCTTCTCCTTGTAACTTTTTAGATAAGTGATTTGAGTCCAAGAGTCTTGTAATCCTTTGAGTTGAGAAGCAATATATAAAAGTACCTTGAAAATTTACTTGCTGTGTTTATTTTCTTACTGCTTGCTACTTGGTATATTGTGATCAACTCTTCATAGACTACTTGCTGAGTGTTATTTCCAGTGAGTTGAGAGAAAAACCACCCATATTCGATCCTGCAATTTTTTTAAAAAAATTATCTTTTTTGTCTTTTCTTCAATTGTTAGAGAAATTTCTTGATTTCAGTTCAGTTTCTGTGATTAGTGTTTTAATATACGTTGTTTATGGGTGATTTGAATTGGGGGTTTGTTGAAAACTTGATCTTTATCTAATTAGGTGCTGATTGCCTAACGTGCGTTTGTTGTGTGATTTTATGTAATTTAAAGGATGAATGGGATAGAATTTGAGGAAATCACCATAGATATCTTGAAAAACCAGCAACATGCCCCTGAATATAAGGTTTGTTACTTTGTTTACTACCATCTTTATTGATTTTGTGTTGAATTGTATATTTTACTTGAATATGAATGAAGAAATGGATCACTGACACACATACTAATGTTCAATAATCTTGTTTTATGCAGCAATCAACCTATGTGTCAAGTGCCTACAATAGTTGATGATGATTTCACTCTGTTTGAGAGGTTTCTTGCTTCTTCTATATACTTTCGAGTTTACGGTATAAGGTTTATGTTATTTTTCATGATCTAAAAATGTTAAAACATTATGTGTTTTGCAGTCACGCGATTTTATCTACTTATCTTGCAAGTACCCGTCAGTAGCTAGTCACTGGTGTATTGTTACAATTGTATTTTTAAATGGGGTTTTTTTGTTACAGTGGTGTGTATATAGATATTTTAGTTTAATTATTTTTACAATAGTATAATTACAGTGATGTTTTTGTTACAGTATTGCAATTTAGTTAATATGGCTTAATTATAATGTTGAAATTTCTTTGTGGTGGTATAGTTATGGTTTAATGTTGTTTGGTTGTTAGTTTTCTAAAATCATGGAGGCTTAGTTACATGGTTTAATATCATTTTTTTACAGAATGGTTTACATTGGTTAATATGGTTTACATCAATTTACATTAGTTTACATTGGTTTTATTGGTGTAATGTCGTTTGGTTGTTGTAACTATATTATTACTGTTAGTTGGAGTGGTGTAATATTGGGTATTTAACATTGTAATATTGAGTTATATCAATTTACACTGTTTTACATACTGATTTATATTGGTTAAAATTGGTTTACATCAATTTACATTGGTTTACATTGGTTTAATATTGGGTTTTGTCGTTGTGTAATTTGATGTTTCATTACAACTTTGATAAATGTTGCATTAGTATAACAGTAACTCATTACAATTGTTTTACAATTGTAAAAAAATATTTATATTAACGTCATAGTAAGTTGCATCAGCTTACAATTGTTTTACTGATTAATTTATATGGGTTTACATCAATTTACATTGATTTACATTGGTTTAATATTGGTTAATATTGGTTATTATTGGGTTTTCGTAGTTACATTGTTTTTTGTCATTTCGGTTGTTAAATTGTTGACTGTTATTCATATGATATAATTAACTGTTCTTCAATGTAATTCACTGTATTATGTATGATTTTATGTTAACTCAATGTTTTTTGTTGTTAATACAACATGTTTCTTTGATGTAAGTCTCGTTATTCTCTTTAATTCTAATATGTATTTCGTTTTGGTGGTGTAGTTATATTGTTTAATGTTGTTCGGTTGTTAAGTTATTGATTGCTATTCATATGTTATTGGTATTTAACATTGTAATATTGGGTTACATCAATTACATAGTTTTACATATTGATTTATATTGGTTAATATTGGTTTGCATCAATTTACATTGATTTACATTGTTATTCATATGATTTATACTATATTATCTGGGTTCATCAACCATCTAAGATTGTATGTAAAATTTCATACTATGTTATTCATATGATATAATTAACTGTTCTTCAATGTAATTCACTGTATTATGTATGATTTTTATGTTTAACTCAATGTTTTTTGTTGTTAATACAACATGTTTCTTTGATGTAAGTCTCGTTATTCTCTTTAATTCTAATATGTATTCGTTTGATGGTGTAGTTATATTGTTTAATGTCGTTCGGTTGTTAGTTATTGACTACTATTCATATGTTATTGGGTATTAACATTGTAATATTGGATTACATCAATTTACATTGTTTTACATATTGATTTATTTTGGTTAATATTGGTTTGCATCAATTTATATTAATTTACATTGTTTTAATATTGGTTAATATTGGGTTTTTCGTTGTGTAATTTGATGTTTCATTACAACTTTGATAAATGTTGCATTAGTATAACAATAATTCATTACAATAATATTTTACAATTGTAAAACATTATTTATCTTAACGTTATAGTAAGTTGCATCAGCTTACAATTGTTTTACAGATTGATTTATATTGATTTACATCAATTTACATTGGTTTAATATTGGTTAATATTGAGTTTTTTGTAGTTACATTGTTTAATATCATTCGATTGTTAAGTTGTATGATTTTATGTTTAACTCAATTTTTTTGTTGTTAATACATCATGTTTCTTTAATGTAAGTCTCGTTATTCTCTTTAATTCTAATATGTATTTCGTTTTTGTGGTGTAGTTACATTGTTTAATGTCGTTCGGTTGTTAAGTTATTGGCTGTTATTCATATGATGTAATAAATGTTCTTCAATGTAACTCACTGTATTATGTATGATTTTATGTTTAACTCAATGTTTTTTGTTGTTAATACAACATGTTTTTTGTTGTTAATACAACATGTTTTTTGATGTAATTCATAGTAAAAACTTACAATATGATGTGATTCGATGTAATATGTAACGTTTGAAAAAAAATTTTAAAAAATTTCGAGACTATATTAGAATTAAAGAGAATAAAGAGACGAGTTAATGATGTAATTTTTATAAAAAAGTAATAATGTATAAAAAAGTTATAAAGGTTATAAAAACAAAGGGGGTAATTTTTTAAATAGAAAAAAAAGAATTAGGGGGAAGTGAAGTCAAACCAATTTTCAAAAAAAGTGATTGTGAGATAGATTGATTTGATGGTTACTTTTTGCATCTATGTGTTGGTACGGTTAAAATCTTGATGGTTACAGGTCATTAATTGTTATTGTAAATTTACCCATTTACCCTCTATAATACAATTTATTTAGGACCATTAGATGAAAGATGCTAGAAGTAAATCAATTAGAAGTAAATCAATGGACCATAATAGTTAAAGAGTTCTCATAATAATTAGTTAAAGGGTTCTCACAATAAGGTAGAGTTCTTATTTGAACCTTACTGTCACACCCGACCGACGGCGGAATCATCGGAGCGGACGAGGGAATGATTGATTGTTCATAACACATGGTTGTCTAATAATGGAAATAATATTAAGATCAGATTACAAGATAATATAAGTTTAACATACACAAATACAACAATCGAAACCACAAATAATAATTGTCTTTTATTTTAACTAAGTCCGTGTCTTAAGTGAGCACGTAGAAGTCCACTATCTTGCTTAACCTGAAATCATGTGAGAAAATAAAGTCAGCTAACGAGTTAGCTGGTGAGTAATCACAGATTTAAATATACATATAGATTGATTGATTGATTGAGAATAATTCAATTCACAAGGTAATATTAAGACTTATATGACAATAGCGAAACATATAGATAAACCTGACATAATACAAACCCCTTGACTTGACACTTGCATATAACAGACTCCAAATAAACACCATAGATTGACTAATTTCCTCTGGCATAATCACCACTCGTAAGCCATGTGGGGTGGGTTATCCAAACCAGTAGATCTACTATTGATACCAGGATTGATTGATTGAATTAGGGTTTACTGTCGTCCAGATTATCATAGTATGTTCACATAGTTGCAAGTAATAACATAACTGTCTTGAATTGAATTTAGAATGAAAACAAAACAGAATATCATGATTGAATACTGTATCACATGATTTCCCCCAAATAAGAAATGATATAAAAAGAGGATATGAATACTCACTTGATTGATGAGATTTGAATTTGGACGTGATAGATTAGACACCAACGATTTCCTTATGATTAACCTAAGGAACGGTGTCTCGAGTTAGAATAATAATGATTTGGGAATTTGGGAATGTATTAGGATTTCCATTGGGTCTTGAATGGTAGTTTAAATTGATTAATTTTATTTGGTTTGAATGTCTTGAAATAAACGAATTTATTGAAAGTGATTATGTCAAGAATTTTAATAAAAATTATACGTGTAAGTTATACATTTATACAATAAATTGTATATGTATAATTATATTCATAATTATATATAATCAAATAATTATATATAATAATATGTATAATTATATACATGATTATATGTATATAATACATTTATACATAAGTAAACATAAATATATTGTATGTAAATTATATCCATGAGTTTTAAATTGTATACGATTATGTAAAATGTACTTTATTCAAATAACAGTTGTTTCGGTAATTGAATAATATATAACTATGTATATATATGGGTTCAATTATTTATTGTATAATTATGTATTATACACTAATTATAAATTGGTAGAAACATAATTAGTTATTTATTTATTTAAAACAAATAAAATAAATGAATAAAATATAAAAATATATTTCAGAAAGTAATTAAGTGGTTTTAAAAATTTTTAATGTTTGTAAAAATGTTTTTATGATTTTTACAGTTTTTTTATAATTTTTAAAGGCTTAAAAAGCCCAAAAAAAATAGTTGAGGTGGCCCGGGGTCGAACCCGGGACCTCATGGATTGCAAAGGGGTGCAGGGACCAGTGAACCAAGGTCACAACTGCGAATGTAATTGGTTCCAATTGAATTTAAACATAAATAAATTGAACCCCCAAATTCATTCGAACCCTAGGTTCGAATCTCTTCAAATTGAACTTCGATTCGATTTCAATAGTGATTGAAACCATGGGGCTTTCATTCCTCATGTAACAACGAGTCTATGTGTGTGTTCAATTTCATGTATGATATCGGTTTGAGTATAAACCTGATGAAGAAACAGGTCGCGGCCACGTATGAACTTGAATCGAGTGCTAATGATCTCTAAACTCAAATTAAACTTGTAGACAACTTCGGATGATGATCAAGAACAATAGCCCCTTATCATTTTGATTAAAATCGATCGTAGGTTGGTTAAAATCGATTTGCAGATCGCGATGAAGGTGTCGATCGATTTCTGTGTTTGTGGTTGTTTTTGGTGAAATTGAAACCTGAGTTCGATTGGGTATGTAATAATGATCGATTTTGCAGCTTTAATTTGTTTATTGATGTTGTTTGAGTGGGTTTATGAGCTGGATTCGAATCCGATATTAAAGTGAGATTATAACCGTTTGTTTGACCGATTCAACACGTGTTTTTGTTGGAATTCCATTAGAATTGGATCCAAGAAACTTTCGGTGTGATTGTGGGGTTCAAAATCAGTTTAATTGACTGATTTTGGTCGGGAAGTTTAGTGACTTCGATGTGGAAACTTTGGATTCGAATTCACCGACGATTAATCGTGTTTAATAGGTGCCTTGGGTTCGAAACTAGTCCATGAGTGCATTGGAACCGGTTTTGCGAGTTGAAATGGTGAAATTTTATCGTTTTCGGCTTCGCCGGAGTTCGGCCGGAGTCTCGCCGGAGACTCGCCGGAAAAACGGGGGGAAGGCCGGAGGTTTTTAAATTTTACACAATTAGTCCCTGCGGTTTCAACTTTATATTTTATGCATGAAACTTCTTATTAAGTTTCTAAATTGACAGAATCTACCCCTGGACTTTTATTATTATTATTCCTAACATTATTAATGTTATTATTTATTATATTATATTATTATATTATTATTATTTATTATTATTATTATTATTATTATTAATTATCGAAAGCTTACAATTAAATCCCCATGATCGTATTATTATCAAATATTAACAGAAGTTAATATAAAAAATACGGGTGGTACAGTCTCCCTGCTTAAGGAATTTCGTCCCGAAATTTGTTCATGAGGAGGCTGAAACGAAAAGATGAAGGTACTTGGTTTTCATTTGGTCCTCACGTTCCCAGGTGTACTTGGCCCACGTTTAGACTCCCAACGAACTTTGACAATGGGTATCCGACTGCGTTTGAGTTGTTTAACTTCCCGATCCATAATTTCCACAGGTTTCTCATAAAGTGCATAGATTCATCAATCCGGACTTCGTCGAGTGGAATGTGGAGATTTTCATCGGCAAGACATTTCTTGAGATTTGAAACATGAAACGTCGGGTGTATATTGCTAAGTTCTTGGGGTAGTTCAAGCTTGTAGGCCACTTTCCCAATTCGCTCGAGCACTTTGAATGGACCCACGTAACGAGGTGCTAGCTCCCTTTCTTTCCAAAGCGAATCACTCCCTTCCAAGGTGACACCTTAAGAAGTACGAGATCACCGACATTGTATTCCATGGGCTTACGTCTTTTGTCAGCATAATGCTTTTGACGATTTCTAGCAGCGACCAAGTTATCACGGATCTTATGAATTTTGTCAGTTGTTTCTTGTATCAATTCCGGACCAGTAATCTGTGATTCACCAACTTCAGACCAACAGATGGGAGATCGACACTTCGGCCATACAAGGCCTCAAATGGTGCCATCTGGATGCTGGTATGGTAACTGTTGTTGTATGAAAATTCGATTAACGGAAGATGAGAATCCACGATCCACTGAAATCAATGACACAAGCCCGGAGCATATCCTCGAGGGTCTGTATCGTTCTTTCAGTCTGACCGTCGGTTGCGGGTGATAGGCTGTGCTAATATTTAGTTGAGTCCCGAGAGCTGATTGGAGACTTTTCCAGAAACGAGAGATGAAATGACCATCGCGATCAGAAATAATATCTAAAGGTACACCATGCCGACTGACTATTTCATTAATGTAAATACGAGCCAATTTCTCGACTCGATAATCTTCCCGAATTGGAATGAAATGAGCCGACTTAGTCAATCGATCAATGATAACCCAGATACTATCGTGACCATAGCGGTATTAGGCAGCTTGGTGATGAAATCCATGGATATGCTTTCCCATTTCCATAATGGAACCTCGGGTTGTACGAGTAATCCAGAGGGACGTTGATGCTCGGCTTTGACTTTGGAACATGTGAGGCATTTAGATACACAAGGCTATATCCTTCTTCATGCCGGGCCACCAATATTGGTTCCGAAGATTCATGAACATCTTATCTGCTCCGGATGAATAGAATAACGAGCCTTGTGAGCCTCATCCATGATGGTTGTTCGAAGATTATCGCGATTCGGAATCCAAAGTCATTTAGAAAAATACAGTAGTCCGTCTGACTTGGTTTCCAATTGGAGTTCAGCACCGCATGACATTTCCTCATACATGTTGCCCTCGGTGACTGATTCGTGTTGAGCTTCGAGTATACGGGTCAAAAGGTCGGTTTGAATGGTAACACTTTGAAGCATAACTTGACCCTTACGACTTAATGCATCGGCTACGACATTAGCTTTACCAGGGTGGTAACGAATCTCACAGTCGTAGTCATTGAGTAGTTCGACCCATCGTCGTTGCCTCATGTTAAGCTCCTTTTGGTTGAAGATGTACTGGAGACTCTTATGATCGGTGAATACAACACATTTAGTGCCATAGAGATAGTGTCTCCAGATTTTGAGTGCGAATACGACAACACCCAATTCAAGATCGTGCGTCGTATAATTTTTCTCATGAATCTTCAATTGTCTTGAAGCATAAGCTATAACTTTGCCTCGCTGCATGAGAACGCAACCTAGACCTTGTTTTGAAGCGTCACAATAGACAACGAAATCGTCGTTTCCATCAGGAAGTGTTAAAATCGGCGCTTCACACAACTTTTGCTTGAGAGTTTGAAATGCTTTTTCTTGATCAGGCCCCCAAGAAAAAGGCTTATCCTTGTGGGTCAAAGCAGTGAGTGGCACAGAAATCTTCGAGAAGTTAGGAATAAAACGTCGATAATATCGGCTAGACCAAGGAATGAACGAATCTCTGTAGGAGTTTTAGGTTCTCCCCATTTCTTTATTGCCTCGATCTTTACGGGATCAACGTGAATTCCCTTGCTGTTTACTATGTGACCAAGAAATTGAACCTCATTAAGCCAGAATTCACATTTTGAGAATTTGGCGTAGAGTTTCTCTTTCCTCAGAAGTTCGAGTATTAGACGAAGGTGATTCTCGTGATCGGATTTGATTTGGAGTATATCAAGATGTCGTCGATGAATACGATCACGAATATGTCTAGGTATGGCCGGCACACGCGATTCATTAAAATCATAAATACTGCCGGTGCGTTAGTTAACCCGAATGGCATCACTGTAACTCATAATGGTCATATCTTGTTCGGAAAGCTGTTTTTGGAATATCATCATCGTGCACACGGAGTTGGTGATAACCAGAACGAAGATCGATCTTTGAGAAATGAGTGGCTCCTTGAAGCTGATCAAACAGATCGTCGATTCTGGGTAATGGGTAACGGTTCTTGATTGTGAGTTTGTTGAGTTCTCGATAGTCAATGCACATACGGAATGAGTCATCATTTTTCTTCACGAATAAGACCGGAGCTCCCCATGGTGACGAGCTCGGGCGAATGAATCTTGTCTGACAGTTCTTGCAATTGGCTAGCATGTTCTTGCATCTCAGATGGTGCAAGTCGATAAGGAGATTTTGCCACGGGAGTTGCACCAGGTACAAGGTCGATTCGGAATTCAACTTGACGAACGGGAGAAGACCGGTTAAATCTTCGGGAAAGACTTCAGGAAACTCTCGAACAACCGGAATGTCTTCAATCTTCTTAGGTTTCTCATCTGCCTTCACGATATGGGCTAAGAAAGCCACGTAATGCTTGCGGAGGTACTTTTGGGCTTTGGTACAAGACATGAGTTTAAGCCCCTTGTAAGGTTTTTCCCCGTAGATTTGTAGTATGCTTCCAGTCGGGAGAGGGATACGAATGGTCTTTTCATGACAAATCACTTCGGCATGATTCTTTGATAACCAGTCCATGCCTACTATAACATCGAAACTACCCAGTTGCATGGGTATAAGATTGATAGGGAAATCGTGCTCGCTTAGATTCAAAGTACAGTCGGGAATAACAGAATTAATTGTAATGGGTTTTCCGTCAGCTATCTCTACCGTAAAGGGGTTATCTAGCTGTGTTCGGGCACTAGCAAGTAATGGCTCAAAGTCTAAGGATACAAAGCTTTTATCTGCACCGGTGTCAAAAAGAATCGAAGCGTATTGATTATTAATTTGGAACATACCGTTCATCACGTCATTGCTAACTTGGGCTTGTTGGCATTGATGTTGAATGCTCGACCTTGAGCTGCAGGGACGGCCTGAGAAGCTTCGGACATTGGTTACGGAAATGGTTAGGATCTCCGCATTGGTAGCAAGCTCTTGTTTGCGTGATTGTCGAGGTATGCTGAACAGTCGGTGTGGTAACTGGACCCTTGCAGTATTCTTGCACACGTTGAATGTATGGCCGAAACGACCACAGTTGGTGCATTGACGACATTGAACGTTAGCGGGATGATGATACTTGCAGTTGTTACACTGCGGAAGGGTCCAGCGTAGGGCTTTTCATCAGCGGTTGATTGTTTACTGTTGGTTGACGAGTTGGAGGGACTTGATTAATTGGCACAGCAGGGGTAATCACACAAAGTTTTGGGATTTAGCCTTCCTCTTCCTGTTTTGAGAAGTTTCAGGTTTTTCCTCCTTAGGGGGGTCAGCTGAGGGTTTCTCAGGCACCTTTTTAGCACCCTTTCTAGTCAGGGTTCCAGCCTTGACATGATTATCAGTTAACTGAGCAGCTAACCGGATGGTATCTTCCAAGGTTGCAGGATTTCTACCCCACACCGTGTCTTGAATTTGCATGGGTAGACCACCGATGTATTTCTCGATAGCCCGGATAAAGGAGTAACCAGGTGAGGAACAAGTAGACTCAGTTCATGAAATCGGTTGGTATAAGCTAGATTTTCTCCACTTTCTTGAGTTAAGTCCCAGAACTCAGCTTCCAATTTCTTAATTTTGTTTCTCAGACAGAATTCCGAGTTATGAGCTCCTTAACTTCATCCCACGTCAATGCTAATGCGGCATCAGTTCCACGGGTTCGTTTCTCACCGTTCCACAAGTGAGTGCTCTCTTTTGAAGAACACTTGTGGGATACCGGACTTTCAGATTTTCAGGGCATTCGCTGTTGAGGAAAGTGTTCTCGATGCTTTCGAACCATTGTAGTAATCCGGTAGCTCCTTCAGTTCCACTGAACTTGGTGGGGTTGCAAGAACTGAATTGTTTGTAAGTACAAGTTTTAGGAGGGTTTGGTGCAGTTGGGTTTTGGACAGTATTGTTGCCTTGGTTCAAGTGGGTAAGTAGAGTTGGGATGACCGCAGCAACTTCACGTGCCACTATAGCAGCAATTTTACGGCCAGAGTTTCCAGATCGTGAACGGATTCGACGAGAGACATTCTGAAATATCATTAGGATATTTTATGAGAATTAGGTAATATGACTTATACAATTTGTAAACGAAAATCGGGAATTTGGCATAATAATAATGATATGTTCCGAGTGTAATCGTTTGATTCGTAAATCAAAGCGAATACGTTGACTAATCAAAGTATTGGGTCAATCACAACTTTGTTGAAGACATGCGTACCTATAAGCAGATACTCATCCGAGGGTTCCCAGGTAGGTAAACAGGTCCATCAGTTGGTTTGGATTTATGCGAATACCTTACCTAGACAGAACACCCTGAGATACAGGCATCCCACTCTTTCAGCATTACATGTATTCAGTTGTGAGACACAGACTTTGACGAGATTTTGAAAACCACGAATAACGATTCAAAGCTCATTTTGAAAACCATTTGATTTAGGCATACAATGCCTTGAATATGATTTAAGATTTTTGTGTGCATTGATAAGAATCAAAGTATAGGAAGAATCACATAGGGCATATATCATATAATCAAGTATAAACATGTAAAGCACATATAATCCTATCTATGCATATAATATACATGAGAGGACTCATGTGTAAGGTACTTAGTATAGTCTAGGTCATTCCATTTCTAATAACCTAATTCCCTATAACCATGGCTCTGATACCAATCTGTCACACCCGACCGACGGCGGAATCATCGGAGCGGACGAGGGAATGATTGATTGTTCATAACACATGGTTGTCTAATAATGGAAATAATATTAAAATCAGATTACAAGATAATATAAGTTTAACATACACAAATACAACAATCGAAACCACAAATAATAATTGTCTTTTATTTTAACTAAGTCCGTGTCTTAAGTGAGCACGTAGAAGTCCACTATCTTGCTTAACCTGAAATCATGTGAGAAAATAAAGTCAGCTAACGAGTTAGCTGGTGAGTAATCACAGATTTAATATACATATAGATTGATTGATTGATTGAGAATAATTCAATTCACAAGGTAATATTAAGACTTATATGACAATAGCGAAACATATAGATAAACCTGACATAATACAAACCCTTGACTTGACACTTGCATATACAGACTCCAAATAAACACCATAGATTGACTAATTTCCTCTGGCATAATCACCACTCGTAAGCCATGTGGGGTGGGTTATCCAAACAGTAGATCTACTATTGATACCAGGATTGATTGATTGAATTAGGGTTTTACTGTCGTCCAGATTATCATAGTATGTTCACATAGTTGCAAGTAATAACATAACCTGTCTTGAATTGAATTTAGAATGAAATAACAACAGAATATCATGATTGAATACTGTATCACATGATTTCCCCCAAATAAGAAATGATATAAAAAGAGGATATGAATACTCACTTGATTGATGAGATTTGAATTTGGACGTGATAGATTAGACACCAACGATTTCCTTATGATTAACCTAAGGAACGGTGTCTCGAGTTAGAATAATAATGATTTGGGAATTTGGGAATGTATTAGGATTCCATGGGTCTTGAATGGTAGTTTAAATTGATTAATTTTATTTGGTTTGAATGTCTTGAAATAAACGAATTTATTGAAAGTGATTATGTCAAGAATTTTAATAAAAATTATACGTGTAAGTTATACATTTATACAATAAATTGTATATGTATAATTTATTCATAATTATATATAATCAAATAATTATATATAATTATATGTATATTATATACATGATTATATGTATATAATATATTTATACATAAGTAAACATAACTATATATTGTATGTAAATTATATCATGAGTTTTAAATTGTATACGATTATGTAAAATGTACTTTATTCAAATAACAGTTGTTTCGGTAATTGAATAATATTAACTATGTATATATATTGGGTTCAATTTATTTATTGTATAATATGTATTATACACTAATTATAAATTGGTAGAAACATAATTAGTTATTTTATTTATTTAAAACAATAAAATAAATGAATAAAATATAAAAATAAATTTCAGAAAGTAATTAAGTGGTTTTAAAATTTTTAATGTTTGTAAAAATGTTTTTATGATTTTTACAGTTTTTTATAATTTTTAAGGCTTAAAAGCCCAAAAAAATGGTTGAGGTGGCCCGGGTCAAACCCGGGACCTCATGGATTGCAAGGGGTGCAGGGACCGGTGAACCAAGGTCACAACTGCAAATGTAATTGGTTCCAATTGAATTTAAACATAAATAAATTGAACCCCCAAATTCATTCGAACCCTAGGTTCGAATCTCTTCAAATTGAACCTCGATTCGATTCAATAGTGATTGAAACCATGGGGCTTTCATTCCTCATGTAACAACGAGTCTATGTGTGTGTTCAATTTCATGTATGATATCGGTTTGAGTATAAACCTGATGAAGAAACAGGTCGCGGCCACGTATGAACTTGAATCGAGTGCTAATGATCTCTAAACTCAAATTAAACTTGTAGACAACTTCGGATGATGATCAGAACAATAGCCCCTTATCAATTTCGATTAAAATCGATCGTAGGTTGGTTAAAATCGAGTTGCAGGTCGCGATGAAGGTGCCGTCGATTTCTGGTGTTTGTGGGTTTTTGGTGAAATTGAAACCTGAGTTCGATTGGGTATGTAATAATGATCGATTTTGCAGCTTTATTTGTTTATTGTTGTTGTTTGAGTGGGTTTATGAGCTGGATTCGAATCCGATATTAAGTGAGATTATAACCGTTTGTTTGACCGATTCAACACGTGTTTTTGTTGGAATTCCATTAGAATTGGATCCAAGAAACTTTCGGTGTGATTGTGGGGTCAAAATCAGTTTAATTGACTGATTTTGGTCGGGAATTTTAGTGACTTCGATGTGGAAACTTTGGATTCGAATTCACCGACGATTAATCGTGTTTAATAGGTGCTTGGGTTCGAAACTAGTCCATGAGTGCATTGGAACCGGTTTTGCGAGTTGAAATGGTGAAATTTTATCGTTTTCGGCTTCGCCGGAGTTCGGCCGGAGTCTCGCCGGAAAAACGGGGGGGAAGGCCGGAGGTTTTGAAATTTTACACAATTAGTCCCTGCGGTTTCAACTTTTATATTTTATGCATAAAACTTCTTATTAAGTTTCTAATTGACAGAATCTACCCTGGACTTTTATTATATTATTCCTAACATTATTAATGTTATTATTATTATATTATTATATATTATATTATTATTATTATTATTATATTATTATTATATATTATTATTATTATTATTAATTATCGAAAGCTTACAATTAAATCCCCATGATCGTATTATTATCAAATATTACAAAAGTTAATATAAAAAAAAAAACATACGGGTGGTTACACTTACCATATATATATATATATGAATTAAGATGTAGAGTATGTAAAAAACAATTAATTAAGAAATTGAAGGAAAACAGAGAATCCGTGTAAACAGGCTAGCAGTAGAGAGTGGTGGTGAAGTAATGGCTTGCCT